>JBAIZL010000001.1:50028770-50256270 GCA_036971475.1 Prosapia bicincta | reverse complement strand
GTCATTATTAATATCGTGAGGAAAACACCAAGATGTACTTCACGGAGTACACTCTGGGTCTTAGCAATTGTTCTAACAAATATCTCAATGAGTTCTGATAATTTCATCCTTTTAGGGTACAATCTTGTCATTATTAATATCGAGGTAAGACAGTGAAACGTTTTCAGTCGCGTAAACTTATTTCACCTCTTTTGGGCTCGTTCTAACACTCGTAGCCTATTAAACTAGAGGACTCTGACGGTTAAAAATCTACTCGTGAGTCGTTTACTAAAGGTAAACGTAGAAATGCAATTTCTTAATTTTATCTCCTTTATATTCTTCTAATTATAAGAAGATTTGCGTTCAAAAAGATAAAAGAAAAAACAATGCATCAAGTAGTAATAATAGCCCATCTTTTACACAAATCTGTTTTCATTTATTTCCGGGTAGCTGGCAGACACCTCTTATCAACCCGGTTGAGAGCCTATTTACTTCAGATAAGCGACCCTGCCCACGCGACGTCATAATGTTCTCGTATCCTCCTATCCTATTATTCTGCTGAGCAACATATCCTTTCTTGTTCATTAGTGAACAATGTCATTTCAGCAAATTATGTAGTTCTATAGGCAACTATTTCTGCTGAGCAACATATCTTTTCTTGTTCATTAGGGAACAATGTACTTTCAGCAAAATATGTAGTTCTCTAGGCAACAAGTTCTGCTGAGCAACATATCCTTTCTTGTTCATTAGGGAACAATGTCATTTCAGCAAATTATGTAGTTCTATAGGCAAGAAGTTCTGCTGACAACATATCCTTTCTTACATTAAGGAACAATGTAATATTGCAAACCATTAACAGTACTACAATTTAAAAATAATACAATTGTAACCTAAAAGAAACTGTACAAATAGAGAGTTTACTTATAAAACAGAACACTATTACATAGAACATTTATTAATGATATATTTATTATAACGTAGCAACATATTATCAAGCTAAATAAGTTTTTGTTATAAAAAATAGCAACTATCTTAACCCTACGGTCGAATGCAGCAACGGATTTAGCTACGTTGACACAGCCCTCTCTATTGACGGCATTGTAGATATAGTCAGTCTTTGGTCACGAGACATACGAAAATACAAGCCGACTAAATGAACTATTATACCTAACGTTTGTCTTTCATGTTACCAATTTCTATTTTCTTTCTTAATAAATCTAACCTTACCGAATACTTTGTAGCTGTACTTTATTATAACTTTATAAGACTTTAGTCTAAAATAGTGCTGTAATTGCTCAAAAATGCTTCATAAAGGAGCCTGTAAAGTGAGGTTATGTTTGCATGGGGTTATTTAACATACGTTTTAACAACTATTTATGGTTTGTGACAATGAAAATAACTTTATTCGCGTTTAGAATAAATTTTAAAGTAGCATTTGTGTACAGGGGAAAATCAAAGGTGGTGAGTTTTTAACGAAAATTTACCTAACTATAGATATTTAATCATCTAGAAGACTAGTGAAAAATCTTCAACCTGTCGAGTCTACACAAACTCCACATAGGCCATTAATAAACCAATGTTCTAAAAGACTTCTCCAGACAAACTTACCCTTAGCCTTCTTTACATTTCGTGCAACGATTTTTCGCAAATTCAATCGTCTTTCTTGTAATTGCTTCATAAAACAAAATTGTCAAAATAAGTGATGCCATTGTCACTAGGTTTGTAGAGTTCGGGGTTTATGTCTCTATTTCCACACTTTATTTAATTGTTATTTACTTTTTTTAAGATTTAAAATTATTTTCAACCTGTTATTAAGCCTATCTTTTATTCGAAGTTTAAGATTTATTTGTAGTGCCTTGACAAAGATTTATATGGAGATTTCTGACCTTCAAATAGATCCCCAAATTTTTATTAAATTTGATTTTTAATAAATGGCCCCAACATTTGACGTTAGGAAATTCAAATCGTAATACATAAATCTTTTCTACAATCGGAACTCGTGAAAAAGTCTGTAGGCTATATCGGTGAAAAACGAAAAATAACCAAACCTAATTGAAGGAGAAAAGAATTCTATAATTAAGTTTTTTTTATCTTGAGAAACTTCCTACATACTGAATTCCAAATTTGATTAATAGGTTCAAACTATGGTAATTATACTGGAATAGGTTTACAAATTATTCTACTATTAATACAAAATTATGAATATAACAGGTCTGTTTAAACTGCTAATAGGCTACCTACTAGATTACTACTAAAACCTTTACTAACACAAATATGAATAACAAATCTAAACTGTAAAACTCCAACTAGCCGAATCAATTGGAACCGGGGCCCGTTTGGATTGTAAGATTTTTGAAAAAAGGGTCAATTTCAATTAATTACTGTATGTATATTGTAAATGGGAGGGAAAATATATTTTTATAATAATTTTCTCTAAGCATCTGAGCTTAGATCTTAGCTTTTCCACAGAGAATCGGACCCGACATTTGGTGTCCCACAGAACTTTGTTCGCAAAATCCTCTTTAAGGCATCTTATATTATTCTTTGTTTTTTGCTGCCTTCATGATTTTCTTGAAAATTTTTCATCTTAATTTACAAGACCTGAAACGAAATTTAAAAGTACTGAATAGGCTTGCTCTTTTAATACCTGCAATTGTTGATTGTGAACACCGTACATCCCAGCCAACTGTTTACTCGTAATTCCTTATGATTAATCTATAACTAGTTTATCCGCTAACGATAAGACAACTCGTTTTCTTCTAGAAGACATGGCGAACGACGAAACGCACTCAAAAACAATTCAACCTTTGCGATCAAAGACACACTGACTGACTAATCAAAACGAATAGAGACAGTCGGGCCGGGCCAGGTTCCTAGCGACGGCGACAGCCAGCTATACAGAGCTGCACCGAGACGGTGAATCAGCATCCAAAGCCTGTTTGGCTGTGCCTACATTAGCATCGCGATGAAAGGTCCAATAGCACATTCAGACATAAATATTTTTTCCGAAATAGCAAACATATCTAGTTAGCAACGTACGTTTACGTCTTAATTTTTTTCTGAAATACTGAAAATCTTGAAACGATTCGGATAAACAGAGGTAGTCGGGGTTCAGATAATCGGAGAACCTCTATAACTAACATTTTATTTCTAAGAGCTAATACAATTTCACCCTACTTATCATTCGCATAATGGCGAAATCCGCAAAAAAAACATTATCGTGGCTCTAGGCTCGTCTCAGTGTCTTATGTTGCAACCTCGCCTCCGCATTATAGCACCGCACGCCCTTATGTCTCATATAGCTCTTTAGCACTCCTGGTTTCATTTCATTTTTATTTTAAGTTATATCATGTACGTAAATTTCTAGCTCTTCTTAGTACGTTTTACTTAGAAGTACATAAATTCTCTTCTGCTTCTTAATATTTCGACCATACTTCCATATCTTCTCATTTATACTCTACATCAGGGATGGCCAAGTAGCGGCTGGCGACCTGGTTTTATGCGGCCCCAGACGAATGTTAAAAACATTAGATAATTGATTTATTAATAAATGTAAAACATAAAAATATAGGTTGGTATAGGTTAGGATGTAGGTCTTACCCACTGTAAAAGTCACGGCTCTGTGACTTGCAAAGTGACTCATTTTTGCAGACAAGGTCGGAAGTTGGTACTGCGTATTGGAGTCAAGTGACTGAAAATAGATATCCCAAACTATGTGTCTTCGGTAGGAAAATAGTTTCAATGTTTGGAAGCACTTACAGTTGTGAGTGGACCTTTTCAACAATGAAATTTATAAAATCAATTCACCGTGAATTATCTTTTGAGATCTGCTAAACGTTGCAACTACTTCAATTCAGAATGATTTTGATGAACTTTGAGCAACTGTAACCACCCACAGTGTTCCCATTAAATGAAGTAGGTAGGCCTACATAGTTATGGATGTTTTTAAATTTAAATAAACTAGAGTTTTTCCAATACTGTGTTCTGATACTCGTAAACAACATGATTAAATAGCAACTAAAAATTTAATATTATGCTTATTTTGATCCTTTGTACATTGGTGTTGATATTAAATGTATATGAATATTTTTTTGTAACGTTTATTGATTCATATTTTCAACATACGACGGATACTATACGTACGTATTGCCTACATTTGGCTTATTGATGTAAGTGTGAAATTAGTTGTGCGGCCCTCGTCTTCACTGATAATATTGAAGTGCCCCTTTAGGGTTACGAACCTGCTCTATATAGGCCTAATTCTTTAAATTGTTGTAGCTACATCTTGCGGTTTTATTTTGTTTCAAGTTTCCGCCGGTCTATTCAATA
This sequence comes from Prosapia bicincta, assembly GCA_036971475.1. Taxonomy (NCBI): domain Eukaryota; kingdom Metazoa; phylum Arthropoda; class Insecta; order Hemiptera; family Cercopidae; genus Prosapia; species Prosapia bicincta. Next base: position 50,251,962 of record JBAIZL010000001.1, on the reverse strand, counting down.
TTTTTATTACGATTTGGAATACCTCAATGCACTTTATTTCTACGTATTTTATTGTATCTCCTACGGCTATCTTATTTATTGGATATATTGCTCATGGTACTGTATTTCAGTATATCTTTTAATAGTCAGATATTAAATGCAAGGTATTTTGAAAGTTTCTTTCGATGTCATTTCATGATGCAAATTATTAAGCCTTTTAGCAGATTAGTTCAAATATAGCAGCATTATAAGGATCAATCAATAAAATTCTTTTGGTATGGTATTTAGTGAAGTAGGGTATTGTTCCAATAAACATTTAAGCAAATAAAATAATTGAAAACTAAACGAATAATGTAATTAAAAAGAATAAAATTCAATTTAAGATCAATCCACAAAGACTACGAGAAGTTGGACAAATTTAGGCTCTTCTTGTTTAAATGCACGGAAAAATAAGAAGTCAAAGAAATACAACAATGACAAAAAATGTAAATAGGAGAAAATGAAAAGAAAATGTGGAAAAAAATGTTTGAGCAGGAACGTGCTTTTCAATTATGAGAAAAGTCTGGCGTTAGTATTATTTAAAATGTAAAATCTTCCTTAGAAAACTTACTAAGGAAACCTTCCTTCTATATATCCCGTAGAATATTGAGCTTCATACAGGGCGTTAAAACGTCATAAAATATGGGGATCTTGATTTATACGCACACTCCAGGTTCTATGCAGCTCAGAGAAGATTATCTTTTTATAAAGCGCATTTTATGGTAATAGTTGGCTGAGTATTTTGAGGGAAAATCAATGCATACATCTTGGTGACGGTGAAGTGGGTGGAACTTTGTAGGTCATGTCAGGGTCATTTGTCAGCTGATTTATAGTTCACTTTTAATTACATAGGGGTGAAAGGTTTGCATTTGAACGATGTTTTCGACATTTTTAATCTGCCATCAAGAACAAACTTTCATATTCCAGTTCAGCTATCTTCCATTTTAGAAATTTATTTAAGCCTACGAAAATATCTACAAGAGGTTATTTTTGCTTCAAGTTATAAAAGAAACATTCATCAGTGCAAACTATTAAAACAGAATAAAATCTCTCTTCTCGCTTTAAAATATGCATTAACATTTTTTATCCTGTGTAATAAAAACTGCTTCATTAAAATTTCCTATACTATTTTAAACTGTACTCCCAAGCCTATGCTTTACATAAATAAATTCATCTGCCTTCGGTTTCCAAAATCGAAGTTATTATCAAGGCGTAAGCAATCCTTTCTTTCCGTGATAAGGAAACATTATTTTAGTATAAAATAAAATTTAATCAAGAAAAGTTAATTTAATACAAATATAGAATGTTATCATTATTATCAAAATATCCTGTATGTAGCTCGAATCTACAGATGTAGTATCTATTGCCTATAGGGGATTTAAATCTTTCTTCATCTTTTTTTCCTTCAGATGAGCTTTTCAATTGTTATTTTTGCCATCTCATAATCCTCTTTTTTTCAAAACAAAAAAACGCCTCTATTGCAGTTTTCGAGACTGAAGTTTTTAGCTTACATTGATTGTCCGATGACTTTATTTTAAAACATTTCTTGTCTTAAAAAAATAATAAACAACAGTAAAATAATAATAAAATGAAAAATGATACGAAAATAATTCTGTAATACTGTATGTTTACAATAACCTCAGGTGACCAAAAAGGCTTATCTTTAAGTGAGCTAAAATTAATAATGCACGATGACAACTTGTTTACAATTCACATTTTAAGTGTTACGGTAGATAAATGATAGACAAGGAAGGCACCCTTTAACAAAATAAAAAGGTACCTATTGGCAAAACTTAAGATACGATGCTCACAACCTTCCCACTATTAATCTTACACCAAAAGACCATAATCTCCGAAAGACGCTAGACTCTGAACTTAGAAAACTAGGACTAAAAACAATTCCTAAAGATTTCTCTGAGCAAGATCGACTGCATATATACACGAACGATTCTACGTTGACAGCCTCAGGCGAAACTGCGGCTGGTTGCTTCTTCCAAAGATTTCAAGATACCTAGCAGTGGGAAAACCAGTAAGAAACTATGCTGAAGAGGTTGGAGCCGTATTGCCTATATTGGTGAGGCTTGGAGAGCGGTATTGTTAATTGACTCTCATACTGAAATATTGAATATTTACAGCAACAGGAAGGTGGACTGCAAGAGGAAGATGATCTTCAGAACTAAGCTTATGCCCTCTTTAACCACGACTGGAATATAAAACCACAGTTGATAAAAAGCCATGGTAACGTAGCGGCTGAGGAGTTTATCAAACAGGGAATACAGATGCAGATGCCTCAACCTGGACAGCCTTAATCAACTCCGCAGATAATAAGTGACTAAATCAACAACACATGCAGTTATACACCAGTAAGGCGTAGGAGAGATCTGTGACGTTGGACCTAAATACACTTTACGCCTTCAAGTGGGGAATGCTGCCCTCTTTCGCCTGACAGCAGCTCCTGATTACCTAGCAGCACACTTGCACAAAATTAGAATTCTACCACCGCCACAATGAAAGCTCCCAGCTATGTGGAAGTGAGATTTTGACTATCTTAAAAACCCGCTTGGAGACTGGACTACTCTTAGAGATCGAAGGATCCTATCCTGGAAGAGACCCGTCTGTAATGGAGAGCGTGTCACAAACTGAGCCATTTGGCTTAACTGTCAAGAGTGACCGTCGCCTAGTAAGTAGTAAGTAGGTATTTATTAATGTATAACTTTAATTCATTCTTTTATTTATGAATAAATTGAAGTTAGTTATATTCTAAATTATTACAAAGTTAAATTCAATACGGGAAATTTTGTTATGAAACTTCAACTACCCTTAAAAAAATAAACATGATTCGTACTTTAAATATCAGATGCTGCAATAATTGCCATTATCATTATGTGATGATAATGTTGTCAGATGTAACAAAGATTTATAAATGAATTATTGCACAACAATAACTATAAAATATAATTTATGTGTTACTGGAAAAACGCCATACGATATTAGCCCATTAACGTACTGTGTCTTACAGGCATTGACACAGCGAGACGAAAAATCTGGCCAATAGCCAAGTTAATAAGCTCTAAACCGCGACCGAAGAGAACTTCACACCCCTTACGTCACGTGCTTATTTTTGTAATTCACCATAGTCAACCAAGTTACAATTGATTATAATGATGGGTATAGGGATCGATATTGTAATAAATCTGGAAGTCGTCGGATTTCCATGAACTATATCTTATCCAAATTTGGAAGGATTAAACGACATTCGCATCTCGACGCACACATACTCACACGCGCTGACCTGGTTTTCCATGAGTCACCTACTAGGTATTGGTCCAAAAATATAAAGTTTTTCAACTATTATATTTAGGTAATTTTTACCGGAATTTTTTATTCTATGTATTATTCCTTGGAATTAGAGGCCGGACACGACGTAACTAAGTCGATATTTAATGTGGATTAAAAATATCGGAAATCGATATTATTTAAATGAGTTATTTTTTCTGTTATCTTTAGGAAGGAAATATGTTTATGCTTCATGTTTAGGCTATATTTCCGCGGTAATTTATAGAATACAAAAATGTCAGTAAAAACTACCTAGATGTTACAATTTAAAAATTTTAGTTTTGTAGACCAAGGCCGATTAGATGACTCCTTACTAGTGAATCGCACCGGGCTGGGTCTGCGCGAGTTGTTATGGTCACTTAATCCTCTAGGACGCTTCCGAGTTTGGAAAGGATAGAATCTTCAACGTGTGGTATGAAGACAGGTAACCTTATCTTCTAGCAGACCGATTTCCAACAATACCCTCTCCTTGTTTATCCAAGTTTCCCATTCTTTACCCTCTTTTTTTGACAAAAACGTCAAACATGTAATGAGTGACGCGTAGTTTGACTACGTAGCCAACCTAATGTTACCCTAAGTTACTGTATTTAAATTTTACATAGATAAATTCTTTAACAGCTTCCTTAATAGAAAATAATTGTAACCACATTGGGTAACGATGACAACCTGACGTATATTGATAACAGTTACCCCTAAAATAAACGATATATTGATAATTGTTATTACAATAAAAATACGCTAAACATTTCAAACATTTGCAAGTTTGTATTAAATTGTTCAACGTGTAAACAGACCTACAAATATTCTTTCAGAAGGCACAAAACCAAATTATTTCAACAGTAATAAGACGTTGATAAGTTTGCTCTGAAGACCAGTGGGGCTGCCAGTAATTCTTTAGGGGTACGGCAGGGGCGTAGCCAGAACGAAGAATTGAGAAGGGTCGATTCGGGGGGGGGGTACTTTTTGGCACTTAAAAATACACAATTGGTGGATCATCCGGAAGCTGTTAAAACATATTAGGCTATGAAAAACATATTGTATATGAGTACAATAAAGGAGGATCTATGTATACATATTTATACAATGTGTGGCGCTCAAACGCTAGCTTTGTTGTTACGCCGAGAGCAAAGCCGTGGTTCGTAGCGTCGCTTCACAAAAATAATAGTCAGTATTAGTTTTGCTTTCCATCATTGGTGGAGTAGGATAAATTTGTGTCATCGGTTAATTTTTTTCTGCTAACCTGCCTTCAACGCCGCTGGGGGACGGGTTAACATTCCTAGAGAACCGAGACTTAATTTATACCCCAAGACAAAATATTTAAATCATGTTTCCATCTTAGAAGTAAGTCAACAATACGAGTGCAATAAATTTATTCTTATTTTAAATAAATTCCAAACTTAAAGAGCATTCACTAAACTAGCAATTTAAGTGCATATACAAGTGCTTTTTATTTAGGAAATCAGGTTAAAGGCTTGCAAGAAATAACAGTATCTTGAAAGCAAACTTCAAGTTTTCATTTTACAAACTAAATAAGTAATATTTGAGTTGGCTTGTGAGTTGAGGTAAGTCGTAAATAACTGTACAAAAACTAACAATTATAAATACTCTATTCTCAAACGAGTTTCATTAGTTCAAGCCATCCTCAGTGATACTACTCCACAATCACAACTACAACTACAACTGCAATTAAAACTCTCATGAGAATAAAGGGTTTATAATTATGAGTATGTATATAGTTATTTATTACCTTATCGGCTCTCAGTTTACAGTTAACTCGTTTTATAAAGAATCCATTTTTAAATTGCTATTTTAATTCCTTATGAGAGTGTAAATTCATATAAAAAATGTTATAAAACTGGTAAATTTTAAAAACACTTTTAGGCAAAAGAAAGTTTTAAAATACTCTCAACCTCTTTCTGAGGAGGTTTATTCCCAAACACCCCATCGTTGCTCCCCGGCTGAAGACAGACTAAATCCATGATACGAATTAACTAGAACTGAACTTGAATACTAACCAGTGAGACTATTAACAGAAGAGAAATTTAAACTTTTAAATTTAAACAAGCAAGATCTGATATGAACTGGTAAGGAAAAGCAACAAGTTTGAGTTTTATCCAAATCCCAAACTAATTAAATCACTGTAAAATATTTTACCAATGTTAAGAGAAAAACTTTCAGTATACAGTATTAAAAATGAAATGTAACAGAAGTTAACAATAATTCTTCGTCATGGAATACAAAATAATTGGAAAAAGATTGGCTTACAAATGAAGTTTCAAACAGAGCTTAAGGCTGGCCGCACATTGGATACGGCACGGCACGGCTAGGCATGGAGCTGAGGTGGATGTTTTTGCCTAGTCTCGCCGCGCCTTGCCCTATGGTTAGTAGCAGTATAAGGCACGCACGGCAAGGCATCCTCAGTCCTAGTATGCTTTTGGTTCTACAAGATATTTGAATACAAATTCATAATATGACATAATTTATTTTATAAATTTTATTAAAATCTTATAAAAATTGTCAGGCCTCTCTATCTTTAATACTAAGTTAGTAAACCGAACCTATAACGTTTCACCTTGTCCGAACATTAGTCATACAATAGACGAAAGATAAAGAAAAATAAACTTCTCATCGAAATTTCAGATATAAATTTCCATCTGAAGCATGTTTTTCTGTGTGTTTTATGTTCGGTCACGCTGGATGCTAAAGTCAACTTTTTATTTCTTTCTAATTCACTAACTTTAGACTGATTTGAACAAGAAATATATAAATATTTGAAAAAACTATATTAATATCAATTGCCATCCAATACAGGTTAAACAATATATTTGAACGTGGTTGTATAAATAAAAACGTATTTTATCAACGATTGAAAGTTAGTACAAGATATAGGCTTTTTAAGGAAAGAGCTAATAGAAAGAATTGAATAAAAATCTGTTGCAAACTATTGCTTGTCTAATACTTTAACCAAAAAATGCTTCTTTTACTATGAAATTATCTCAACTTAATTTTTGTTAACATTATTGGTTTCGACATATTATTCCTTGGAAATAAAGAAAATTGGATCTATAAAGAAATAAATAATGATGTCACTCTTAAAAATAATAGATAACATAAAAACTTTCTAAAATCTAGATTATAAAATATCCCTAAAGGTACGATCCCCCAGGGTTCGATTCTTGGTAACTCCAAAACATTTTGTGCTTTTATTATCCCCTTAGGTCGATTCAGCCTCTGTTAAGAGGTACCTGGAATAACAGCGGGCTGCTGAAGCGTAGACCTGGACAAATTTTCTTCCTTGAATAAGATACGGCCGAAAATAAACAGATCTACCCTGACCCTCCTAAGCAATCTTTACGTTACAAAAGGAATGTTTATAAAATTTAAAAAGTTTCAGAGGATAATATTCTAAATTTGAAACAAACTTAATTATAATTAACATGCAGTGAAAACCTCAAGACAAGCAAAAAAGCAATCTAAAAAATATTACATTCAAATCCATTACGACAATTTCGTCAATTCTGAAAGTCACATAAATACACTCCACCAACGATTTCACCTAGCATAGCATATTTAAACGAAACTAATTGATTAGTGAGAGTTATAGCAACTGTAAATAAATCGTTGTTTTGAAAGCAGACATCAGTTCAAAATAATATTTATGAAAATACTAGAATCAAATAAAAAAATGTTGTAAGACGTCATGATTTTAAAATATTTTGTCAAGTAAAAGAAGAGATTATTCTCTATGGGAAGTGCCCCAAGCAGAGCCGGAGTCTGTACAAGGGACCCCACTCCCCAGCTCTGTAGGGGGTCGGAATGCAACAACGCGGTGCCAGTAGCTTCACCGATATAGCTTGCTTACGGTCGCCGAGCCAACTCAGAATGGAGTGCTATAACGTTGTATTTATATTTTTGCTAAAGTAACGTACACCTGCCGACGGAAGCGCACGGATTTATAAATGCGAATATGATAGATGAGATAAATTCCTAAGTAATTCTTGCTTACTAAATAAATAGCCTTCCCTTCTTTTTTCTACATTTCATATAAGAAGATAATAATAAGAAACAAGAAAAACCTTCTCAGTTGTTCATCATTACAAAAGGACTTCGTCACCTTTGTCATTGGATACTAGCTTTACGAACAAACGTTCATTACAAATTTGACAATTGAGAAATTAAATTATAAAACTGATTGATTTATATATTTTACTCATAAAATTTGATTTCATATAAATTAGTGTGTTATTTTACCAGGAAAATTAAAAATATTGCTGCTAAAGTTTGAATATATTCGACATAAATTAAAAAATATCCGATAAAAAGCAATAAAACAGTTTTAGTTCTTCATCTTTACAAAAGCGCTAATATAACAAATAAATTCGACAGAATAAAATAGACAATATATTTATAATACCTGTTGAATTAATACAACTAAAAATTAACATTATCACATAAATACTAATATACAAAGAAATACTGTAGTATAAAAAACTGTATTAAAATGGTATATACATTTAGATGGCGTGTCATCAGGATCGCATTAAGTTGGACTTTGAACAATTGTTAGTTATATTAACTGCAATATTACCACTAAATTAATTTGCTCTTTTGAATATTTGTTTTAACAAATTTAATAAAAAATATATGAGATTCGTAAAAACCACATTTATAGATTCGAAACGTCGTGAACGCGCATGACATATTTATATGACACAGGCCCTTCAGTACCAATATATTTTTCACACTCCATTTTTATCAACTTTACACAATTACTACAAAGCTATTGGAAGAGAAAGTTTGTTATTTATACAATAGGAATTTATACAAATAGATTTTCGATGAGGATGTAAACGATTTAAAAAAAGTGTCTTAAAATTGGGAAAGAACGAAAAATACTGATTATAAGGAGTAAGAAGAAACGAAATTTGGCAGAGGGATTTTAAAGGAACGGTCTGCTGAGTAACAGTTTGGGGGAAGAGGGGATGGAAGGTGATCAGGAGAGAATATATATAAGAGGTTAAACACGAGGCCAAACGTCCGAGAAAACTTCTTTTGCAATGGAAAGGAAAAAATCAACAAATGAAATATATATGTATAGGCTATATTAATAAACAGTTTACCACCAAAAAAATATACTAACCTAAGAGGTCTTAAGCTATTCGCCAGGTACGATTCTAGCATTATCAAAGACCTGAACTCGTTTCAACATCATACTCATCCTATTGAAAACCAAATAAGAATTGCTACAGCCAGCATTTTAGCTAGCGAAAAACTTCAGACCTCTTAAGTAAGTACATTCTTGTTTGTAAACTATTTATTAAAATTTAAAAAATATATTTAAAATAAATTCGAATGTAATAAGAATAAATTTTAACAACAAACAAAACTCAAATTCTAGAAAAGTTCAAACAAAATTGAACAACTGTAAATATTAAAAGAGTTCACTTTAAATTTCACTACATGCTAGTTTATTAAAACAGACTAGTAGCCAAGCACTGATGAAGACAACATCGTCGTCGAAACTAGACTGTTTTAATAAACTAGTGTGTAGTGAGATTTAGAGTGAACTGCTTTAAATTTTACCGTTTTCGTTGCAAATTGTTCTCACTAGTTAAGCTCTAATTAACTTAATACACTTGAACAACCCTTACAAAATTTTATAAAAATATTATGGGAGTTGTGTGTGAGCTAGATATAATTATGTGTTTTTTAGTAAAAATAAGTATAATTTAAGGTTTGCAAAAAAGGTTTATTGCATTATTTTAAAAGTAGAAGCCTACATAAAAAAGTCTACTATTTGTTTATGTTTAAACTACTTTATAAAAATTGTATCTATATATATTCAGTTCTGAAAATGTTTTACATGGAATTGTTTTAATAACTCTGAATAGAATAAAACAATATTATAATGTGCAGTGTTAAACCTGAACAACAAAAAAATAGAAAATGTTTTACATGGAATTGTTTTAAAAACTATGAATAGAATAAAACAATATTATAATGTGCAGTGTTAAACCTGAACAACAACAAAATAGAAAATGTTTTACATGGAATTGTTTTAATAACTCTGAATAGAATAAAACAATATTATAATGTGCATTGTTAAACCTGAACAACAAAAAAATAGAAAATGTTTTACATGGAATTGTTTTAATAACTCTGAATAGAATAAAACAATATTATAGTGCGTAGTGTTAAACCTGAACAACAAAAAAATAGAAAATGTTTTAATGAAGAAGTGATACAGACTATAGTTTGTGAAGCACGGATCTCACAGGAGGAAGTGCAACATCTATGTGGCAGTATAGAAGCATACAAATTATGTGTAGCAATAAGAAAACGTAATAATTGCTTCTTGAACTGAGAATGATACTGGTTTGAAGATAATAGTGACGACGGTAAAATATACAGATCGAATCAAACATATTCAATAGATAGTTCATAAAACACGAACCAAATAATTTTACAATTCAGAATTTAATACATATACTGATAATAATCATTGTTTTATTAATACAACTGTTATCAAAGCATGGTACGATGCATTGGGATTAATGGCAAAAGATAAGGACCGACACAAAAGAACCACATTAAACCCGGAGACTTTGAGTATTGTTTTACGTAATGGTGCCGACTTTATTGGTTTGGTTTTGCACGATTTGTAATGTATAATCGGCGGCTTTATACCTTTACAAGTAAACTGACGGTTTAATACTGTTAGCTTCGAATAGCATTTAGAACTACAAACAGACATTTGTAGGTATAACCAGTCTTATTATTAAAATATATGATACGACCGAAATATTTAAAGTTAAGAGTCAAAGAAATTTATCATAACTGATTCTTGAGTCTTTCAACTGATAATTTTTTTTCAATTCCTTCTATTACCTCACACTCTCCTGTTATAGGCCTATATCTTACAAATTTTTAATCGTTTAATAAAATACATTTTTATTCATCCAATCACGTTCAAATACATTTTTGTAAAACCTGTAGTGGATGACAATTGATGTTAATTAATATAGTTTTTTCTAATATTTATTCAATAATTAAATTTAAAAAATTTTGGGGGTTTAGGTCGGATTCGAACTGAGTATTTTCATGCTCAAAGTCTATCGTTTTGGCACTTAGCCAAATTTCCCGTAGCTAGAAGAGTATTTATCAGAGATGTATATGAATTATTTTTTTACCCCTATTTGGTTATTGTCGAAACCTCAATTGTACAACCTTAAACTGTTGCCATGGTTACTACACAATATCATAAATAATGCTCTAGGATTAAAAATGAATGAAAAGAGGAAAATAAACAAACTGGATTGACGATATCGAATCTTGCTTCACAAACGGACAATGCGGAAGGAAAGCGAAAAGAAACTACAACACAATGCAAGCTACGAAAAAAAGAAAGCGTATAAATAGCAACAAACAAAAATAATTGTCCAACACCATACATACAAAGGAAAATGGGAAATTGCAAGGATATTCGCTTTCTATTTTGCCACTTAATATTGTTATTCTGACATAATGTATAAGCATATTTATATTAGTTGTACTTATAAAATAAAAAGAAACTAAAATATAATTTGTTATTTGTTTAGTGTTAAAATTATGGATAATGACGATAATGTAACGCAACAGAACGTAAAATGATTTTACAAATGGTAATAAGGCAACAGTAGCTTCGTACTGCGAGCGAAATTAAGGCTTACACTTCCCATTGTTGCATTTCCCACACGCAAATCAAGTCGGATGAATACAGCACTTTATTTTTATAAAAATATATGTAAATTTCCATTCTAAGTCTAAGAATTTATTCAAATTGTGGGTTTTATACAGAACACGCGGCGATTCCTCTTCACGTCGACATGATGAAATGCCTTTTCTTATTCTAAAATAACAGAGGTGCAACTACCTTTTGTTGTCCCTCTTGAATTAAATTTGACTAATTATATGAATAAAATCCAGGTTTTCAGATAAATCTGGACATCGAAAAACGCACTGAACTGTGCAAAATACAGTTGCAGAGAAGTTTCAATAAGTTAGTGGTTTACGTTTTTAATCTTAAAAATATAAATTTGTTTAAAGTCAATTCCTACTTGAATCAACAAAAAAAGATTTTATTTTATTTTTTTTTAAATTTTATAATTACAATTAATATAAATATGTGTATACATATGCCAGAATATCAAGCGGTAAAATAGAAAGCGAATATCCTTGCAATTTTCCATTTTCCTTTCTATGTATGGTGTTGGACAGTTATTTTTGTTTGTTACTATTTATACGCTTTATTTTTTTGTCACTTGCATTGAGTGACATTTTCTCTTTACTTTCGCATTGTCCGTTTAAGAAGCAATGTTCTTTTTAATTCTTTTAATGTTCTTTAATTAAAGAATATTCTTTTCATTCATTTTTAATCCTAGAGCACTGTTTATGATATTGTGTGGTAAACTTGGTAACAATTTATGGTTGTACAATAGAGGTTTCGACGACAACCAAATGGGGGTAAAACAAAAATTCATATACATCTTTGAGAAATACACTTCTAGCTATGGGAGAGTTGGCGCAGTGCCAAAGCGCACAAGACTTCGAGCTCGCAGATACTCAGTTCGAATCCGACCTAAACACCCTAAAGTTTCATAATTTAATTATTGAAAAAAGTTAGATATTTGAAAAAACTGTATTAACATCAATTGTCATCCGTTATAGGTTAAAAAAAATCGAACTTGATTGGATGAATAAAAACGTATTTTATTAACGACTGGAAATTTGTACAGGGAGAATGTAAGCTAATAGAAGGAATTTAAAAATAGAGTATTATTATTCCAAATAAGATGTAAATATGAAATTGGATGACTTGTAAATGTGTAGTCTACTAAGCCAAAATGTTCACAAGATCAGCGTTACTACTGCATTATCATCTACTAAATCAGTGATAATCGACTTGAGGGACGTAGAAGTCCAGAAGCTGTTAGACGTGATACTACTGTATCACCAAGCTGGCTACAGTGCCTTATATAGTTCATCGAACACTTCACAACAGTGTATACACTTTCGCAAAGCTGTTTTTAGTTGTCTTGTTTATAGAACGTGTTTCAAATGAAGAATGAATATCATGTTTTTACTTCGCTTTCTTGCTTCTTTTCTAAACTGGAGCAGTTTCATGTTGAATACGTTCTCTTGCAATTACTAAAAGGTAGTTTAGTTGTCCTTGCAGTAGAGCCGCCATAAATTGTGAAGACTGAGAGCTAATTTATACCCCAGGCTAAGATTTTGAAAACTAAATACCATTTTACGCCACTCATCGCTAAAAATTAGACACAAGTTGATAAAATGGACTAAGGTTTATATCAATGAGAGAATTACAGTAACAAAAAATATAAAGTTCTTAAAACGTTGGTAATTGTTTACTATAGCCAAGTAAGCGATTTTAGCCGAAAAATTTTACAAGCCGATATAGAAACTCATAACGAATACCAAAACAAATAAAAACACTTTCGTTTTTGTCAAAAACTATTACAGTTTTGGTAAAAAAAATATTCCACCTCCACCACTCCCCGGTCTCCTAAAACCTTACAAAATATTTTGGCTTAATCTTTTTACTTTGGAACTAGTAAAATGCCTCGAAAAGTATTTACGTTATTATTTAAATTTTTTATTACCACGGAAGGTTAATTTATGATCACATTTTAGTTGGGCCTACGTTTTTGGGCGCACAGTAGCAACAGCGCACTGTACTACGTCTTACTACTTACTACCTTACGAAGTATCCAATCAGGATAGATTTGTTTGTAATTTTATACACCATTACTGTATACCTATATTAAAATATACAAAACCAATCTACACATGTAAAATATGAGGTCAGCCGAAAAATGTTACCGGCCGATGCAGAAATTCATAATGAATATTTTAATATAGGTATATAGTAAATTTATATAAAATTACAACCAAATCTATCCTGAATGGATACTTTATAGTTATGAATATAGACGTTGTACAGTGCACTGTTCACGAAATCGCTTACGTGGCTAAAGTAAATAATGACCAAAACGTTAAAAAATGTCTCTTAGACTCAATATTTCTTCATATAATTGTAGTTCATGATATGAACATTTAACGTTTGCATTTAGACCTTGTTACTCTTACAAGCCTTTAGCCTCATTTCACCCTAAATACACACCACCCTGTGGATGTAGGCCCTACTTGAATTTAATGTTCATCGAGTAAACTTGAAATTTGGAATGCATTTAAATTAGAAATAAATTTAATTCGCTTATCTTGTTAGCTTATGTCTAGTTTTAACCGTCAGAGGGACTAAAATAACATTTGATTTTCCAACGTTTGCCATTATATGATAAAAAGGTGCTTACTATATAACCCGCGTAGTTGGCGAGTCCTGAAATATAGGGTTTTTAAGGTTTCGTAGTAAACGTGTTTATATATTAACATTATTTTAAATTTCCTTGGAGTTATTCAATTTTGGCATTAATTTTCTTTATATACCAAAAGTAGGTATTCTAACTACAATTACTTGAAAATATCTTGAAACGTAAAACAACATTTGTTATTTTGAAACATTAAAACAAACCTAAAAGGCAAACAAAGAACATAATTTAAACAAAAAAAGGAGATAATTTGATTTTTAAAATAAGTTGAAGTGTTCTGTAATATTTTAATATTGTTTAGAGGTTAAAAAATACGAATTAACCCGAACTATAGAATTCAAACGTACAGACACCACATTTTACAAAAACAACTCCTTAAAAACTTTTAAACAAATGGAAGGAGCTGCAAGGCCATCTAACCCTAATGAGATAAATAGTTTAGGTTAAGTCTTTGGTTCCCCAAAGTCTGTGTCACGGCTACCAAGTCTGGTGCCACGAATAGCGTACTGTATTGGAAATACATATTTACAGTTTCAAACAATTTTATAAAAAATAACCCTATGTGATCGTACAGTACTAAGTACATTAGTAAGAAAACATAAATTGATAAAAATTAAAGCCCTGCTGATGTTCCGACTATAAAGTCCTGAAGTCCCCATCAGTCCCAATACAAAAAATCCTATCTAAACAGCAATTTTGGTACTTGTAGAATAACGAATCTCAAGTTGCCAGACCTTTAACAGACATATCCAGGAGTACCAATCCTCCACCTCTAAAAATTATGGCGCAAGCACCTCGTAAGTTTCGTTACCCCTTCCAAACTCTAAAGGAAAAATTTATTGTAATCCAAGTTAAGGGCAAGAATAGGACGTGTGAGGAACAATAAACAGGACCATTCCTTTGGGAGCGTGACTTATGTAAAAAATCATCTTCTACAATAATTATAAGGATAAAAAGTGTAATAAAAATTTTCCCTCCAATTTGCACTTTGCACAAGATAGATCAGGACAAACCCCGGTGGCAATATCACACTTCTATCAAAAACATGCAGTTAGTTCATCTACATTATAAATACATTTAACTATTTTATTAATACCATTACCACATTTTACTTGAACAAAATTGTTATAATTAACAAATAATGTATATCATAGTAAAACGTACCTTAAAGTTGGAGAATTCTTAATTCTGTACTGCAATTTTTTCTGAGACGGAGCTGTTGCGAATCCTCAATCTAAACACAAACAAAAATAATTGCATTGCTTATCGGAATAAGGGAACTATGTATCATTACACTATTACAAGTTAACCTCTATGAGTTTCTTATTAGTTGTGTTACTATGACAGACGTGAATTTTAATCGTTAAATTTCAAAATAACGTTGTCAGACAAAGACTTATCAGTAAAGACAAATGTATTGGTTAAGAGATAATATAAGTGTCAAAAAGTATACTGTAAATAAAAACATAGAAAGCAAAGCTAGTGCTACTTAGGAGCTATATTGCTAAGCTGAACACTTGTCATTATTCACAATTACTAAATTAAAATATCTAAAAAATCATAAAGTAAAAGTTTATCATCAAATACTTATTTATTATAAATATCATCATATATTTTTTGAAAACCCTGTTAGCATATTACCATTTATCATCAGAAAGGAATTTTCACTCAGAAAAATCTTTCACAAAATTCCAATCACTGCAATGAAAAAACATACAAATTAAAACTATCTAAAAAAAACCTGAACTGAAAATTCAGTCATGGAAGTTAAAATCTAGATAGTCCATGACTCCACTGTGTAAATGTGACAACATTTCTAAGCAGCTCGGCAACACTGCCTTGGTAGTTTAATTATACGGGTATGTAAGACTACTTTAACAGATAAATTAATATATTGAAATAGCAGTAATAGCGTGTTATACATAATAAGAAAAGCCTTTAGCTACACCGAAAATGAATTACATGCACATTTCACCTACACAATCATCATCATAATCAGGTTACAAGTGAACAGTTTTTACAAAAAGTTCAGCTGTAACCTCTAAAGATGCTAACTGATAAATAAATGAGTTTACACAAACTCACAATTACAAAATTTTTATTATTATACGCGTTTCAATGCCTTATGGTCATCATCATTAGTGATACTAATACAAAATCACAACTGCAGCTGCAATTGAAACCCGTATGAGTTGCAGTAGTGATTTTGTAGTAGTATAACTGGTGATGATGAGTCACTGAAACGAATAAAATTAATATAATTGTGAGTTTGTGTAGACCTACAGTTATTAATTTATCACTTTAATTCACAAGCTACCTAAAATATAACTGCATTTTTTTATATACTCCACTGTATTTTCCTAACTGTTTAGTGGAGTGATATTACTCCCTCTTCAGCAGATGTAGCGAGTGTCAAATCACTACAGTATTATTCTATCAATATGTTCACATCACTGTCCTACATGACTGTGCAAATATTAGAGATGTTTGAACAACACCTGTAGAAAGGTAGTCTTATGATTCCATCAGAAATCAAAGACGCTGTGGTAAAACTGTGGGGAAGTGAGTATACATGGAAGAAGAAGAACTTACAGATAATTCTACAAACAACGATTAGTGAACAATTTGCGGTTGGATCGAGCGAAGTGTGAAGTCGTTTATATAATGATTCCAAGTATTCTTCACTCATTTACTTTGGAATGCGATGCCCAAACATCCATTGAATTAGAAGTAAAACTCGCAAAATGTTTAAATAAGCTTTTAGTGTTTTGTCCATATTGTTGTTAAATGTTAGTGTTCATATGTAGTATTACAAGGTTGCTTAACATTATAATTAAATAATTTTTCACTTTTTACTTGAAAGAATTCATTTTTGATTACTACAGTATATCAAAAAACTGTAGGCACGAACGAAAGCGTGGCACATCCACGGTATGGAACAGGTCTGACGTAGGCCGCCCTGCCCAGTTCTCTGTCTCAATTCATGGATTTTTTTCTTAAAGGACGAGTCACCGAATCTGAGCTGCCCTGCTTACGTCACATGTATGGGCATGTGCGTTCGGCACCAAATAGGACAGATAAAAAGATAAGGAACCCAACCTGAGACTAAGTGACGAAATGTGTTGATTCAGATACACGTCCTCTCGTAAGAAAAAGCTCTTGAGAAAGTTTCGAATTTTTAAGGTAAGGATCACAAATATTTCTCAGTTTAAGTTTGCCAATAATGTTATTCCTCAACAAGTTTTGAAGAAATCATAAAGGGAAAAACTAAAATATATTTGACTCACTACTCTACTGAATCAACTACTTTTATAAACTACAATAACTTAGATTAACTTAACAAAAGTAGGCCGCTATTCGTAGTAACAGATACGTTTAGAATATTGTCAATTAAAATGATTTACTCTAACCTCAAATGTGGAAGAAGCGTTTCACAAACGTTTTGCACAATGTTTCATAAATGTCCTGAATAAATCGTTACAAAAATTACAAATATTGACGATAAAAGCCGACAAAAATCCAACTCCAGATATTCCATAGGGTAGACTAATTTACTGAGACCTTCTATCAGCTAAATGAACAGTTATAAATGACTTAAACTCTGTTCTATAAGGAGTTCTGACTAAAAAATCAACAAGTTAACCTTATTATTATATTGCAAGCCAAATAAAAAATAAAATAATATTTACGGTAATTAGTAAGGGAAAATGTGTGCAATAAGTTAATATTGTTACGACACGATTAGCAATTCCTATGGCAGGTTTGTTATATTTAGGCAATACTTGAAATATCAATTCAATTCAAATTAAGTTTGCTGTTCGGGAATATTAACATTGTAGAATAAATCCCAATGTTTGTTAGTAGAATAGTAGCAATTTTTTAAGTGAATAAAATATACGCGTAAAACATACCTTGGTGGCCACGTAAAAAAACAAAAGTTGCTTTTGTAGTAAAAACAGAGAACGAAAGAGTTTAATAAGAGTGAAGTATATATATATTCGTATATATATATATATATATATATATATATATATATATATATTCTATATTTATAGAGACAGAAGAATTACAGGAAAGGCTTTCCTATGATAAATGTATTTTATTCACCTTTATTTATCCTAAACCTCATAATCCACTTTGGTACACCATTTACAGGGTGTAATTTTTTAAAATACCTATTCTTTACAACCAGTTTTTAAACTCATAAATGCAGTTGTCTGATTTTACAGAAATGAATATTTAAGGTAATGCGGATTGTCAGTTAGTATACAAAGGCCGTCCACGTCAACTATTTCAGACACGGTAACTAAAGGTGAGTTTAAGTTAACCTTTCTTTCTGTCTGTGCATCCGGTTTTAACCACAAACACAGAACAGATACGTCACAGATAAGGAAACCGTGTTGTTAAGACTGGCTTTTATCACGATCCTTGACCCCGACCCCATCAACTGCCTCAGACAATTGGATCTCTTCGAGGGTCTCGACATCGCTTCAAGAGTTAACATTGCTTTATTAGCCTCTCGCAGCAGCAGAACTTACTGAAGTTATTTTACACTCCACATAGTTTTATTAAATGGGTAGTATTAAGGAAAAAGCAAAACGAAGCTAATGCACTTCTGTGTATGATGGATTTGAATGTTTCCAATAGCCCACTACTTGGTAGTTATGGAAATTGTAATTAATTGCATTTTAGTTTGACTTTATTTACTTTAAATATATTTGGAATTTCAGTAAACGTATAAAAATTAATACCTTTAAGTGTTTTAATTAACCTGCAGAGCTTAAATGTATTAAATGGGAGAAGGATGACTAAACGGGCTTTTTTTGAGACGAAACACATTAATCATCGCTTGGTAGTTAGCGAGATAAAGTGAATAGGGTGAATTAGAGGCAGGATAAGACAGAATTAAGATTCTCTTCTGCTGCTGGGTTTTAGTTGTGATTTTATGACAGCTTGTCAATTACATTCGTTGCCAATCGTGGCTAAGGAAAGTATTGTCAACAATAAATATGATTTGGTTAGAAAGAGAAAGCTATAGACGATCATATATAACCTTACATCTACTCTGTAGTCGTCCTACTATCTAGCAAGGGGATTTATCTTCCCCTTATATTTTGTGGTTTTAATGCGCTTAGCCTGTATGGCTACTATTATAGGAATGGAAATAATTATTACTGGTGGTCGTAAAACCCCTGGTAGGGGAAGCATAGCATCACAGAAGCGTGCCTGAAGTAGAAATCTTCTTTATCGGGCAATAATGAAGTGTAAGAGGATGGGCAAGGAAGGTTAGATGGCTTTCGATAAGTAATTCCTGAAGTTGGTTGCTTTCCTGAAGTAGACCATTTTCCAACCAAGATGAATAGGTGTCTGCCTCACCTAGAAATGTGCCATTCCATTAAACCTCTGTGAAGGAGGAGGAAAATAAGAAAGGTTAGATGGAATAAAGTACGACTGAGAAAGAGATATAATGACACCTTGATATTATACGAGGGAAGGGTTGCATATCTGAAGTAGACCATATTTCAACCGAGGTGAAAAGGTGTCTATCTCACCTAGAAATGTGTCATTCTGTTGAACCTCTGTGAAGGAGGAGGAAAATAAGAGAAGATGGAATAAGGTAGAACTGAGGAAGAGATTTAATGACATTTTGATATTATACGAGGGAAGGGTTGCTTAACTGAATCAGATGTGCTGCAAAACTGGTTCTTTTAGGAAGGATTCACTTTATTGAAGAATTCCAGAGAGTTCCTAAATATCTACGTACTGTCTCATGGATGCAAAGGTGTGGTCGAGCCGAAAAAAGTATTGTATAAAATGTTTTCGAAGTTAAAAAAACATTCTGCGTAAAATAAGGAACTCACAAATACACTACAGACTTGGTTGTTTTATACTGGTTTCTTCAAAGGACCATGGCAGGAAATATCTGAATCAAACCACAACTAGTGTAGGGACAACAGCTATCGAGTTTGACCTTCAAAACTACAGACACTGCTTGGCCCAAACCAGATGTCAGTAGGTTTTGACCAGATGGTATGAGGCCGAATATATAACGTATGTTTTGAAACTAGGTACTTGAATGTTTCAAAAAGAGAGATATTTATATTCTATTCAAATTGTTTTTGTAAATTTGTAATTACAAAGCATTTAAACTGAGCAGATTCACTTATGTGACCAGATTTCGAATGGATTTTTAAAACATAACAGCGTTTTCATAATGACATAACTTCTTAAACCTTTATGTATTGAGGAAATATTGTATTGTGAAATTCAAAATTCACTATTTTTAAAGTATTTTTAATCATTCTATAATTATAAAATCAGAAACGTATAAACGCCACAATTGAAATTTTCTTTTTTACTTTAGGTTAAATGCATTACGTTTGTAGGCGTTACAGTAAATTAGGATGGATAAAGTGACGACTGCTCTATATACCTACGAGTATATACTCTCTTATTGCCCATGAGTGCCAGTGAACCAGCTAAAATTGCTCCATACCTCTATAGGGTTTAGATACAGTAAATATTTACACATATCTGATTATTAAAAAAAGTAGGTAATCAACAAATTTGAAAAGTTTATGTATATGATGGGATTGCTTATTGTCAAATTATAAACTAAATTAAATTGTAAACTAAATTAACATTAATCTAACAGGAAGAACAGATCTTGAAAAAATTAATTAAATCAGATGAAAGACAATTTTAGAATAAAATAAACAAAATTACCATTTCACTTGTTAAAGTAAGAAACTATACGATTCATTTTTCTTAAAGGCATTATTGAAAAACATACAATATTGGAAGCTAACTAAACACTGGGAAATCCCATTTTGAAAACATTTTATAAGAACATGGTAAAATACTCTTTGGAAAATTTGTGAGTCGATTGATTGACAGAGATATAAAAGGTTTACTACAGTCAAATTAAGACTATACACTGGAAGTCGACGGACGACCGGGTGGGCGGTCTCGTCAGGGAGTCGCCGTAGTGGCCCGGAACACATCTTTCGCTGGAAGAAGGCAAGAGTGACGACGTGGTGACAAATGCACTGAGAAACATGGCAACACTGTCAAGAAAAGACAAGACAGTTCCTGATTGATAGACAGCGGTGACGAACTTTTAAGTCAGTCAGTCAGTCAGGGAAGAAGAAGATTTGTTGGCCCCTGAGGTTTTGCAGCGTTTGTCATTATAGAATGATAACTGCGTGTAGAAATATGGTATCAGAACTGTTTTCCTTTTAGTATAGGGCTGGGATGAAGTACTTTTTGTTAGAAGTTAATTGTAGGCTATGGAGCAAGTTTATTTAAGACTATTTGAGTATAATTGCAAAGCATCCAGTTAGGATAGATTTGGTTTAAAACAAAATAGTATTCTAAGAGGCTAACTTGTTGACTATAAGTGAAGTGCCTCCATTTTGGTATCCGTGTTTGCATCGCATGGAACATAGAGGTGTGTTTACCTCGTTCAATTGTAAACAATAGATATTTAACTAAATCATTCCTAACTGTATATTATAGCTATATACTAATGTAGTGCTTTGTATTATAAAAAAATGTGATTAAAAACATTTGCGTGTACTATTGTGAAGTTTTTTAACTTTTTTTAAATTTTCAAATTTTTGGGGGCATTACCAACACTAAGTTTTATTATTTTAAACGCGTTCCATAAGTCTTACATCAGCATTCACAGCTACAGTGCTACAGAAAAAGCTACAGGGTGCCTACATGAAAACGTAATTAAAAATAAAAACCATATCATATCCTCTGGTTACTTTACACCCGTTCGATAAGAACATGCCACATTTTCTGGTTATCCTACAGAGAATATCCAGATTACCCTTTGTTATCAATGTTAATTTCCCTCTGGAATACGCCTTTAGGAGTGTCATACAAGATTGATTATTGAGTGACAAACATCAGGCTTTGATATATTCTGATGTGGTGTCAATCCAATACAAGAAAGGCTGTATACGAATGTAAAGGCACAATTTTATTTAAAGCATACAATTTTAATGTATTAAAGAACATAACAGAGCTATACAGTAAAGGTGGTGAATCGGCCGGACGAAAAGTTTTAAAAATGAATTAAAAGGGAAATTTCGTACTATTTTTCGTTCTAAAATCGCTTGTCAAACACTTCTCAACCGTTTCTTTCTTAGTACAATATACACAATTGTAATATTATAAACGGGCCAAATAAAAATAGCAAAAGTAAAGGTAATATTGTAACAATGTTAAAAGTGTCAATATTTTATTGATAAAAAAATTATTGGTTCAAATATAATTTTATAAATGAACAATTCAAAGCAAAAATTTGTCTATTATTGAAATATCGTCTTTTTCAACATTTAATTGCTACTAAAAACACTATTGTTTTCCAATTTCATGAATTCTGTGTGATTACGCAGTAAAGAAAATATTAACTGCAAGAATCAAAGTGAGAACAGTTTCTATTGAAAATTGGAAAACATAGAGAAGATGATGTTGCCATTAAATAAACAGGAGATTCATTATTATTGTATTTATACAGCCAGCTGTGGTCTACCTTTAATGCCAGGGGCGGCATTAAAAAAGTGGGCAACGAGTTTGTTTATATAAAGCCTACAATGTCCGCAGTAATCCATAGAACGACAATTTTATGTTTCCATTACTACAGATTCATCATAACTGTGGATAAATTCTCTGTGAGGCTTGATTGTGTCCCTTGGTTCAGATCAACCTATTTTAGGGACAGGGTATTTATATTTATAGACAAGACGGGAATATTTATATAGTATATATATACATAGATATAAATAATAACCCAATAGAACTAAACTCACTAGAAAAATACCACATATATAAAAACATACACAACAATTTAATGAACCTACAGACAACATATTCATACGACTTACTATTCAAAAACATTATACACGCAGCTCAAGAAAGAACACGTATGACGTCAACAAATACCAACATCACGGACCAAACAACCACATCAGAAAAAATAAAGAAAATTAATTCAGTGATTCGACAATGGTCAAGTGACCGAGAGGTGCCTCATCACATAAGGTAAAATTATTGCACTTAGTGGTGGAAAAATTGTTTACAGTTAATAATAATAACTTCATATATTTAAATATATATATAAATTAGAATGCGAAAATTGTAATAAAGCTTATATAGGTCAAACCAAGAAAAAATTAAAAGAAAGATATAAAGAACATTTAAATGCCTATATTAATCCAGAAATATATAAATCAAATTTCGCAAATCATTGTATTAATAATAAACACCAATTTCCAAATATAGAAAATATGAGACTTATAAAAGAAATTAAGAATGAATATATATGAAGCATTCGAAATATATAAACACAATAATAATAACAAATTACTAAAAGAACAATACATTTGATACTATATTCAATGTCTATAATGTTACAGCAACAAAATAAATTTGGCAATTTGTATAAATTTAGCAACAATTCTATTTCTAATTAAACATATGTTTTAGGCCTATAGCTTACATTATTGTAATTTTCATTCCTGATGATGTTGGTACTGTTTGCCAACGAAAAGATTTGGATATAAATTAATAAATTTTCTTGTATTTGAATAACCTATGTTGTTTTAAAATATATATATATATATATATATATATATATATATATATATATATATATATATACCATGTAAATATAACATTTATATATATTTGCAGTATGTAATAAATAGATAAACAGATAGAACATAATGCGTCCCAGCCCCGACGCTAATGGCAGCACCGTCGCGTCGCTAGTAGCCCAGCCCCCTTTTGTAGGATGAAAGAACGATAATGTAGCTCAGGCGACCTTATTTTAGAAATGGGAATTTTAATTACTGGATTTATGTAGAGAAAAATCGACCAACTTATTTCATAGTAAATATGGAAGGCTTATGTAACTAAAATAGATATAAAGGGATTGCTCCTAAAGATTAGCTCTATATCTCAGATAAAAAGAATCTTCCCTTCCTCTGTTATTGAAAGCTGTTATTTTCTTTAGCTTTAATTATTTACGAAGTTGTTCATTTCATTTCTCATTTAGGATTTATTTTTTGTGTTACTTTTCAACCTTTTCTGTTTATGGTGGAGTAATTTATGTAGAAGGTATTAAAAGACAAGCGCCTTGTTCATATTTTAAAATAAAATTATCAGTTGTTTAAACAAATACGCGTTCTGTATGTTACATGATACTAAATTCCATGCAAAATGTAGAAAATGCTGAACGCATTAAAAATCCTGAAACGAAAAATGAAAAGTGAACCAATTCGAAAATTAGAAACAAAGATGTGTATAAACCTAATGAATCCTCTAAAACTTCTGAATCGTTAAATAAAGGCTCCATTATAACCGTTAAAACGACAGTAGATAAACGTATACAGGTGAAACTGCCAGGAGAAAAACCTGCCATGCAAACGTTATTGTGGATGAGTAAGAACCGACGAATGGTGAAGTCACCAATGATATAAAACCTCTCCCTACCCAGGAGATTAAGTGTTCGGAGTATAGGTGAGTAAAGCAATATCACGGAGGGAGAATGTCTGCAGGAAGGTTTCTTGTCTCTTACAAAAGAACTAACATAAATGAAATGATTTGATTTACATTGGGAAAAGATTTTACGTAACGCTGACGGGACGATCGCTAAGGTCACATCAACGAGAGAGGTTTGCCATGGCAATTGCATGATTATACTAAAGAAGGAAAACTAATCAATATTATTCATAGTGTTTTTGAACAAACAGAATAAAATAGTATCTCGCACGCGTTTTATTGTCATGAAAAGGGCGAACAAAAGTCTACCTGAATCAATGGACAGACGATTATATGAGAATTCGTTAGTAACATTGTTTTTAATATTTTGTTAGACAGTGTTCAGAAACAGCAACACAATGGCACGTTCTTTGAATAAACTTTGGCACAAATGTTTCCCTCAAAATTATATGCGATTAGTCCTAAGAGTTAATTGTTCTTATAATATTAAAGTAATTAGGAAATTTCTTTAGGTAAGTTTGTCTAAATTTTAAAATGAATAGGCGAACACTAGTAGTCCAGGTCCAATACGGAAACAAACGATAAATTATAATAGTAATCAATTTTGGATTTTAAAGCATTTTTCTAAGTAAAATAAATTCTCAAGTCTAAAATATTATTAAAATACATAGTGTGAAAAATCAGAAAAAAGTATCAAAAGTCCGTTTTCTTTTGAAACAAGATTCAAATGAGGAGTCTAAGATGTTATAAATGTCCTGGCAACTGAAACTTGTTACAGACTAATAGCCTGCGTACCGATTGTTAACTCTATGCATAAAGAAATAACTGAAAATCAGACCACAATAAGTTATTTACATTAACAATTATTGCCTAAACATATTTCAGTCTGACTGGTTCAAGGTCATTAAAAGTCTTTGATAGTCGACCTGAGGATCTTTAAGTTAAGCATTAAATTTGAGTACATTACCATAACTTGTGCTATTGTTACTGTTGACCAAGGTCATGTGTGTTTGGAATAAACAAACCTTTACCTTACTATCATAAAGGAATATGGACGCCATGATGTTCCGAAAATTTAGGAAATCAACATCGGAAGTAAGTGCACTTGCATTGGACTCATTAACAAATTCTAATGAGGTAGAAATGACTGTGTTAATGTGTCTATATTAAGCATCATTTTGTCACATGTTACAACGTTATCCAAAAAACTATCAAGAACTAGGAGTTTTTTACTGCCAACATTGCAAAACATAAAGGCTAAAAATACAACGAGTTGCTTGCTAATTAGGGGAACATCATAGCATCAAATGAGCAGGATCGCTCTCCAGAAGTATCACTACTTTAACAGGGGAGAATAAAGGTCTGACCAATACACCCCCTTTTAAGAAGGAGGATAAGAAGATGTAGACAGAATTTGGTAGTACTTTGCAACAGATATTTAGATCCCTTGAGTCTAGGAAAAATTATAACACAGCGTGGGCAAGGTTTTTTACCTGAAGACCGGCTCTCAACCGAGGAGAAGAGAATGACTACCGTAACTCCGTGTATGGAGATACATCAAGGCGAAGAAGTACTAGTTGAAGGTTGGCAAGTGGAACGTTACAAGAACGAATAAAGAACAAGAAAACATTGGGAAGAATAAAACTTTAAAAAATAATAATGGAAATTATTAGTTCAGCCATTTAGAAAAAAATTTAAAAGGTAAAGAAAATAAACAAAGATAGAAATAGCAGAAAAGAAATAAATGAGTACTCATTAACATACTGAATGAAAAAACCTGCTTGGTAGCATGGTTTCCTGGTTACATTCATCATTCTTGGTAGCTGGTGTCGATATTCTATGAGCCGTTTTTTATGTTCTAAGATCCACTTTTGATATTTTATAAGCCACATTTTGATATTCTATGAACCACTTTTGAAGTTAAATGAACCACTTTTGATATTATATGAGCAAAATTTTAAATTCTAAAAGTTACTTTATTAGTTCTATGAGCCATTTTGTTATATTCTATGAGCCACTTTTGATGGTCTATGAGCCACTTTATACGAGGCGCTTTTTATGTTCCAAGAGAGAAGTTTGATATTCTAGGAACGAATTTTGATATTCTAGGAGCAAATTTTGATATTCTAAAAGTAACTTTATATATTCTATGAGCCAGTTTGTTACATTTAAAAGGCCGCTTTTGATATTCAGATATTCTAAAAGTCACTTTATATGTTCTATGAGCCATTTTGTTATATTCTATGAACAACTCTTTAATATTCTATGAGTCATTAACGAAGTCTCTTTTATGTTACCATCTAACAACCATGCTTTAACGTTAAATATATTTAACCAAACTCAGCCTTATAAAAATGTGTTTATGCTACTATATCTCGAAGATACATCATTTTTAACATGACGCACCATTGTAATGAGCGCATGACCTTGACAACGGGAGCAAGTATGCAGTGATGAACGCACAAGGCTGATAATTAATGCACAATGAGATGTTTTAATGTAGATCTTACCGTGAAACATGTAAATAAGCAAGGCAGGTCTGTGACGTGTGCATTAGTAGTGTAGCCCTGACTACATACACGATCTTCTTACGCTACTTAGCCTAACCAAGCAATGAAACAGAGTTCTCAGGCATATATACACTTCTGAAGACTTTATTATAATACTAAAATCTTTACACACAGTTTGGTTAAATTTTCATTTAAATCATTAGACAAAATTGTATAGGCTTACCAACAGCAACTGACAACACTTACAGAAGCTTTACAAACTTTTTCCAACTCTAGGCTAAATGAACATTTCTATTTTTTTAATACTGCACGTTGTTGGCCAAATCAGAAAAGCTTTTCTTCGGTACATTAGTGGTACAGACGACTGGGTCATTTCTGAACGCCAACCAAATCATGCACATAAAGAACATCAAGGGATTTAGCATTTTAAACGTAGCCCAGGTACAAGTTCGAGGCGAATTGCGCATTGTACTGGTTTATCATAAAACAAAGTGTGGCCCATTAATTTTTTTAATTATTTTTTTTAATTTTGTGATGTTGCCTATTACATCATTCTCTTCAGAATTAAATGCTCTACAAGTTTTTTTTACAAATTATACGTATCTAGTATTTTCCTAATATTTCAATAAAGTTAATGTACTTTAAATCTAAACATAACAGTTTTTTTATCGAGGTTTGCGTAATTCGTCATATAAATTCAAAATTACTGTAGTTCCAGACTCGGGACATGTTTTATTCAATTTGTCAGTTCATTTTACATAAAATGCAATAGATTTAACACCTAACAACCTTACCTTTGATTACGTGCTGTTAGTATGGTTTCATTACAACGATGCGAAATCCTTTGCCTGTTGTAACCTGTTAACGAATCGTTTCCAGACCTATGCAAATATAAACTGTTTTAATTATTTTTACCTGAGGAAAGGATTTGAAAGTCTCCTCGTTTTTTTTCTGGAATACCCTGTATATCGTGTTATAATTTTCTTGTTTTAATATCTAATTTTTCTAAAGTATGGCGTAGTTTGATAATTTTTTTTCGTGTTCTTATTTTGATGTATTCTTTAGGATATAAGTTTCTTTAGTTCTTGCTAGAATTGATAAAATAAACAGGTATCTTAATTAGGGTTATGTTACATTTGGGATTGGTAATGTTTACGTAAACACTCGAAACACAAATGACTATTTACAGCTGTGAAGTTAAAAAAATTGATTAACACTAATCTCTCACTAGCAAGTAGATCTCGATAAATGTAAGTCAGTCGGCTTGGATATTTTGATAATGTTTCAACTGCAATGATGGAATATAACGCTAAGATAATTTTATTTTTATTAGGTACAAAAAGCAACCATTACATAATGGTTAAGTTTCGTATAGCTATGCTTCCAGACGTAATTGTGTTCACAGTTAACTTTTAAATAAATAAGTGGCAGATGAATGTATATCACCAAGTGCAAATTTGCTTGTTTTCGAAATAGCCAGCTGTTTTGTTACAAACAATGTGGCTTCCGGCGGTGTTGGCCATCTACAGTTCAGCTGGTTCCGTTGGAGTCTGACACATCCTCGTACAAAAACTCATTTTTATTGCATCAGACTCTGCTTGTCTCAATCTCTGACCTAGTTATTATAATCTATCACTTTGTAAATTTATAGGATAGGTTTTCTTTATCGTAAACTTTCCTGTAAAAATCATTTTGTAAATCTTAGATAACAATTTTCAAACAAACAATATGTTTGTTTATCATTTTCATTACATTGAACCAACAAAGTGACTCCTGAGTGTAAGTAAATTGTTTATCTAGTAGTTAGTCGCGTTTTCCACTGGCTTGAAAGCTGTCAAAAATAGCAGAACAAATATTTCTCAGAACTTACCACTAGCGTCGTACATTTTATAATGTTTCTAAATTATCAAACAAAAATATTAAACTGAAAACAGAATTCGAATGAAGTAATTAAAAGCCTTTTAGAAATGTTCAGTTGTGGCTATTACCATTACATGTAATAACATAACTTTGTTAACTTCAACAATACTCATAGGGTTTTTATCTGAAATAATGCCAAAGGAAGTTATTAATTTAGCTCTTGATCCATGTGCGAACTAAGAACTGAAGTAGTACAGTAGTGTTTAGAGTAAAACTTATTCAGCAGAAATGTTAACGTTTGTCCCTACTCAAACTAAAATACTGTTAAGTGTTGGGGTGAATTGAAAGGGCGACACGAACGTTAGGTAAGGTTACCGTCAATGAGTTTCTTTTTATGTAAATTCGTTAAGTCATAAATTTTCTTCAGCGAAATTATAGAGAGGTATAGAGGTACCCTATCCTTTGCGTTTACACTATGGAAAACAAAAGATCAGTATAATGAATGCTAAATCCATTTTAGCTACCAATAACCATAAATGAGGACTACCTAGAGCATGTTGAAAACATCACAAGAAAACATGGCTGCTGGAAAGAGATGGGAAAAACTTTGCACCAACCCCATTCCAAAAAACCTGCCTCGACCTATCAGTGTTGCGCCGTTCCGTCTAACCACGGGACACGACTACCTTCAGGCGCACCTTCATCGCATTGGGCTGGAGGACACGGATCAGTGCCCCTTGTGCCAAACAGGAAAGATGGATGGAGACCACCTTCCTGCCTACCCACAGCTCGAAGCATACAATAGCGACCCAAAAACCAGACTCTCCAAGCTCTACTGGTCTGCACGATGCCAAATGGTCGAGTTACCAAGGGCAGGCGTTGGATAAAGTAAAGTAAAGTACCTAGAGCATGTTACCTAACATCCCGTTGTAGATAACCTAACTTGTAATAAAATTACCTGGTGCACAATTTGAAAACCAATTCATTACAAACCTACAGGAACTTTAAATAAAAAAAGAAATGAAGTTTTTGTTAGCCTTCATGTGAAGAGTTATGAGCTATTAGCAAGTATAAGTTATAAGTTAATATCCCTTGTATTATGCGCTATGAGTTAATAATACTTGTGTGCGGCGTAGAAAGTTATGAGTTAGTAACCGTCATATGAAATGTTTAGTTAATAGCAATCGTGTGAAGCGCTATGAGATAATAACTCGGGCGAATCGTTGAGTTAATATTATTCGTGTGAAGCAATGCGAGTTAATAACACATTTGTATTGCTATATTCGAATAACACTAGTTTGAAGCGCTGTAAATTAACTGCCTTATTATAGAAGCTGTTGGTTAACAGAACTTGTGTGAAGGATTATGAGTTAATAAACCCGTATGAAGAGCTTGAGTAATTACCACTCTTAAACCCGTATGAAGAGCTTGAGTAAATACCACTCTTATAGCACTTGTGTAGGGGTATGAGTTGATACCACACACGAACATTAAATTGTCAGTTCTTTATTAGTTGGGAAAAATTTTTAATAGATCAAACGTGTTTTCGATTGATTATTTAACAAACATTTGTTGCAATTTAAAGAAATATATTTCATGTTCTTTAAAAAAAATAATATTCCAAACATGTTTTGAATAATCGACCGTAACTGTACATAATAACAATTACAAGTTGGCCTATGTTCGACTTAAATTGGTCCCTAGTAGAGGAATGAATCAGAAGCTGATAAGTAAATTAACCTTTTTACACGACGCGCCCGCTTAATCTTGTAGAAGGCCCGTACTTTGCGCTGTCTGATGTGCTTCAGCTGTTCTTCGATAAACCCATGAACCAATGGAACAGTTTATCTATTTACATAATTTATCTCTGGTTGCCATGGTAAAAATAATCTCTGTTTAATAAATCCTCGAAGCCACTAATTAGCTTTCAAACTCTACTGTGCCAGCAGTGGTAGATAATTTTATAACAAAACGCAAGCTCCTAGCATAATTAGGATGATTATGTACTTACGTAGGCACACAAGTATTTTTCCTTTATGCTATCACAGCCACAGAAAGCGCATCTATTCTCTGATCCTCTACAACTTCCTAAAACCGTTGTAGAAATCCTTGCAGCACATAAATAGTTATTATATTTGATATACAAATGTTTCTCTTGTTAAATCATTTTATATTAAACAATAAAAACAATATAAGAATGCATATTAGCTACGTTACAGTACTTAACGAGCGCGCGCGCGCATACAAAATCATCTTACTTGAAGCCAGAAAATCAAATTTGACCAGCCACATATCCCAAAACAAGGTCGACAGAGACACCATAATGATTATATGTGTGCCTCCTTTACGGAATAATTCTCAGACTTTGAGGACGTAAAAATGAAACTCAAGTCTACGTGTGAAAGATGAACTCATAGACTTCAATTTTATCGAAAAAACAGCGGTCGAGACAGGTCACCACAAAACCTGGCAACAATTTCTGAACTTAGCAAAACTTGTTAGTTTTACTACAGAATCGTATTCTAGTCGGAAAAGGTGAATTTTTTTAATATGAGCGTGGCACTTAAATAGCATTCGTTTAACATTGAATTTATTAACCACAGATTAAACCTGGCTTCAGAGGTACCGTTTAACTGAAGTATTAATCGAGTCAGTAAATAGTCAAAACAGGTGGGTTTACGAATTTCGTTCTCTAGAATCCTGCCCCGATAGAGGGAGGCGTTACTTAATATTAACAGAAGTGAAACATTATTATAGCACTAGAGAAGGTGAGCAACACTTTACATTTAATTTATAAGTTAAACTACAATGTATACTAAGAAATAACGCCAGAAACTGAGCGTTACCAACGTTCTGACGGAGTTCCAAAATAATGTAAACAAATTATCCATGAGAACGATTATTTCAACAAACTAATGTCAGGCGGCTTAACAAATTATTAAAACAATTAGTCAATAGGTTTTCACTACGCATTTAATTTTAGCAATTACTTCTTCACGGTTTGTCTGCTTGTTTATTGTTTATTTGTAAAAATTGCACTCAAGTTGTCTCAACTGGTTTTGAAAAAGAACGATTGAGCATAGTAGAGAAATAAATACTGACCCTCAAGAAAAACAAATGGTGAAGTGTAGGCCTAACTTAATATAAAACTGGTTTAATAGGTTTGAATTATATCTTTCAAAACCTAAATGATTAATCATTAACTACTTAATTTTTGCACCATACATAAGGTAAGTAATACGACCTAGAGTACTCTTTTCTTCCTAAATCTTTAGAGACAAAAAGAACGGACAGTGCAAAAGAAGATGGAAGACCGTGTGTGTATTAAAGCTAGAGGACGTGGGAGGATGCCAGTCCTTATGTGCTATGGTAAAACAGGTTTTGTGGGGTGTTCGTTCGTGAATCTGAACATTTAGGAGAAACGCTACAAAAATATACTTACAATGTGTGTAAAAACATCTTAACAATGAACATTTATTTCTACAAAACAAAAACATAAAAAATGCAATAAGAGCAATTTTAGTTTTCTCTTTGTATTCTTTTACAGAGAGGGATTAATTCAGAGGAAGAAAATAAAATAGAAATTATATTAACATAAAACATAGAAAGATTTACGTAAATTCTTGTTTTTGTACAAAAAACACTTCTGTCAATATTTTATAAAAACGACCATTAAATGACAACGAACTATTTCCGAACTATATAAAAAAATTATTTATAAGTGTAAAATATTAATTGAAAACATATTGTGTGTAGAAGTAATTATAGCAAATGGTTCCTAGAATCCCAGATTGTAAAATATATAGGCACAAAAACAAACTCAAGAGTCGACTACACTTGTACACGAGTGGCCTTGTAGTTTTTTTAAACAATTATTGTTTTTTCTTCTCTTATTTTCCAAAATACCATAAATAGAACAAATAATGCTGAAATTTGTTTAATAGCTTATTTAGTACTTTATACATTTTAAAGCAACGACAACGTTTCCAAAACTGTCACTTAAACATAGTTTTTATACGAACTTTGAAAATAAATATTTTCGTACTTTCCTCCAACCACAAGTTTTGTATTGCAAAAACTTTCATTGCAATACCTCTGAGAATGTAAGTTACAACAACCATGCTCTGACGGCAGGACATGCCTCCATGACAGTTTTATTCCGACAATGACGTCATTGAGGTTGGTTGCCACTTGCCACGGACTCTGTATCGACCGCCTAGGCTTGCTAACCTTCTGTACCAGCACTCCCAGTTCCCAACCGATTCTACAGTCCCCATCATGCATCCAAACAACTTGCAGGATCCAAAATTTAATAGATTTGAATTTCTCATAAGAAAATACTAATGGTTATGACTTCTATATTTACCAATATTTCATTTATTTGCTTATGTAAAGATGTCTTGAACCTTTTTTCAAAGATTGTATTTATTATTTATATAAATTACTAGCCAAGTTGTTTAAATGTTACAGTATCAATTTCGCCCTAAACAGATGACATTCTCAGGTAATTGAGATTATCAAATATGTGTAATTACCTTCCAATATGTTAGCCTCGCTTGTGAACAAATGTAATAAATATTAACGAATAGCAATTCATACTGAGTAATTATTTGTTTATATTCGCGATTCAGTCAAAAAACCATTACAATCAGTGAGTATAAATACACACACTCAAAACTGTTTAATTGGATATAGTATAGAAATTGTGTAGTTATACTCACTGATGATTGATGACTTTGTTAGTGAAACGCGTTATGAGGAAATAAATTATTCATTGTGAATTGTTTGTTATTATTTAATTTCCTATAGAATACAAATTTAAAATATTTATTCATGTATTTTAAACTAGTGTTATTGTTAAAACCGATTATTTCTTAAATTATGTGACCAATGATTTCATCTAGTATTAAAAAAGGTGTAACTGACAATTAAAGCTAGTTATTTACTTCATAATATAATTTCGAATGTAATAAATTCAATTTATAACACAATAACAAAAAATTAAACTGAGGAAAATATGACTTTTTAATAATAGTTCTATTCAAGCAACAATCACTTTTCATAACGCAATGACAAAATAACTTAAAATCGTTTTTATATTACTTTTATAAATTTAAAAAAAATTGAATTACTTCACTAAATATCAATCGAAACGTGAGAGGGTAGCATTTGTATAAAATATTTAAATAATGCATTTTAAAATTACAAAATGCATTGCAGTCAAATTGTTTATAATTGGTCGTTGAAAAAACCTGTTTCATTAAACTATAGAAATAAAGACGTATAAAAAAATATAAAAGAGTATAGTAATCACTTTAAAAATATAAAGTAAGGAAAGTCTAGGTATAGCAGAGTATGATTTCTGTACCTCCTCGGAAACACTTTAAAATATCGTAAAAATAGAAAGGAATCTTTTAGCAAAGCTTTCGTCTACGATTGTTAACCACAAATCTTGACACCGCCAACCACAAATGTTTCTCTGTTATGCATTATAAGTTCCAAAATGTGTGAAATTACAAACTTTTGAAAATCACACATCAGTTTTCTTTCACTACGCAAGAAATAGAAGAGAATTACCTACATAACTTTGTCTATTTAAAGACAAGAGGATATATTTTTTATGATTGGATTCATCAAACAATCTTACTTCATCCAAATCCTTTGCGTGTTTCACACAATTAACACCAGAATGCTGGAATCGAAATCCCTAAAGATTTTAAGATCTGAAAACTAGGTTCTTTTTCTCTTCTTATTAAATATAAACTACTAAGAACTGCATTACCACCTGATGTTCGTAATGTATTAACGTCTAGATTTTTTTAAAACTGAGATACTAATAGAACTTACACAGTAATCCTACCTATAATAGGGCTTCTAGCATTGACAGAAAGGTAGTCTAGAAGTCTGAAAAAAAGGAAAAATTTGTGCCAAGATCTCAGTTTAACTGCCAGTTTAAAACCGTAAATTCTTTTCAGCCACCTCTAGAACCTGCACATGCAATGCCATGAACTCCTCTACATTCTCTACCAGAGAGTTAATTTCTCTACATTAAACCTACTGATATTCACGAATACTTCCAGAAGATAAATAGTCGTAACGCTTGATCGCTCTAAAACTATAAAAAGATACTATTTGATTCCATCTTTACTTGAGCTACTAGTTTTCCACTAAAAACACTGAAATAGAATGTTAAACTTGCTTATAGTAGCACATACGTTTTTGATTATTGAGGACGGCCGTTTCGGTAGATGTGTTCTGACCGCAACTCCCGAAACGGTATTCCTCAATTATCAAAAAAGTGCTACTATAGGCAATTGTAACATTCTAATATATGTTCAAGTGTTTTTAGGACAATTAAATAGACCTCGTGAATTTTTCCTAATCCGCTCATTGCAGCAAGGGACAAATTTTAAGGCAAACCATTGAAGTTTCTAAACTATACAATGACAAAATATATTATGGCTTCGGAACTTAATTTTGAATTTCTCGACTACTGGTTCTTCTCTTGATTCTACGGCTTAGCCTCTCCTTCTAAACTGTTATTTCTTTTCGGATAAATCTCTAATACAGAACAAGCACTTCTTCCAGTGGAACTACACAGCGACAGAGCAAACCATTCCTAGCTCAGATATGTTTCTCTTCATCAAAATTGGGGAGTTTTAAATTCCTTCCATAACATATCGTTATCTTCCATATGATTTTTATATTTTTACCATATCATATCTTTATCTCCTACAGCATTTTTATGTTTCTATTACAACATAACCTTATCTCCCTAAGCACTGTACTCCTTATCACAATATATCTCTACCCCGCATACCGTTTTTATGTCAATATCATATATTTCTCTTATAGAATTTTTATTTTCAAAACATTATTTATCTTCTATAGCAGGGGCCCTCACTAGGAATACTTTGAGAGCCAAAAATTTTGCATAAAATTTTCCTGAGGGCCGCAAGTACAAGATGCACTAAATAACTGACAAACAATATGATTATAACATACGTTTATTACAATACCAACATAAATAAACTGTTTTGCGCATAAAAAAGTTTGAAGACATCTTTTTTTTCACTAAATTAATTCTTTGAAGTTGATGGGCGAAATCTTTCACAGTCCTCTAATATGGCATCTATGTTGGCAGGTTGGGAAGAAACTGAAATTCTTAAAATGTTCTCAACATTCTCACTTGTTAGCCTAGATCTTTACTTGTTTTTTACAAACTTCAGCTTACTGAATGTAGATTCACAGACATAAGTAGATGAAAAAACACAATATTTTCTGAGCACATTCAAGTAAGTTAGGAAATTTTTCCTTTTCAACAACCCTCCGAAACTCATAGTGAGCTTTATTCTTCATCTTTTCTTCAAAAATACTTTTGAGTTCCGTATCGTTCTGAAGATCGATTAATTCATTTTTCAAATTCCTTCATATCCAAAACCAGAAAGATGAGCTACATTAGCTGGTTTCATTGCCCATGGATTTTCTACCAAGCAAAATGATACAGTTTCATGACATATCAAACATATGGCAGTCCCTTCTTTCTTACCTTTTGCACGTCTCCACAGTCTTCCGCTCACACGTTAAGTTGCGTTGCGTTGCGGTGTTGCCGATACTATTGCTTACTAAACGTCAGTAAAGCACGAGGCAAATATACGGCGGGCGGGGTTTTTAACTTCAGTAGTTTGGGTAATTAATTTAGTAAAACGACAGATTTTCAAAACACTCAGTAAATAAATATAATATTTATTTAAGTTATAAAATATTTTGACTTCAATCCTAACCGTCTAAGGGCTGCAAAAAATCGTCCCGAGGGCCGCATGCGGTCCGCGGGCCGCGTAGTGAGGATGCCTGTTCTATAGTATACTTATACCCCTACAATAAAACATCTTTATCATCCATAAAACATATTTACCGTCTAAAACATTTTTAATTTCTACAAAAACATTCGTTTTTCTCTGTTTTCTTTGTATTCCTATCAAAACATATGTTTATCTTCAATAGCATGTTTATATATTCCACCTAAATGCCTGCATCGGAAAAGTCCCAACCCATCTTACCACCTCCACATAAAATCCTTGATTATTATACGGTCGCTTAATTTTTTTTCAAATATTGTTTATTGTAGTTTTTAGAATATTCGGAACCATCCTTTATTACTCTTTTAATCTGGCACTTCATTCAGTAGTCTACTTTACGCTAAGTACTGTTACTCTGGTTTTCGCTTTTGGGGGAATCTTTCTATTTTCGTTTGTCGCTACTTGAGCTCGACTGTTCGGCAGCTCAACTGTTTAGATAAATAAGTTGAATACTCATAAAATAAAGGGACGTAAAACACAACTGCCAATTTACTGACATTTCACATAAGAAGATTTATTTTAAATCAACCACTTGAATGGCCAACTGACAAAAATACAAAACTCAGAATAACTGCTTTGCAAGGCACATCTGAAAAGAAAATTTATATAAAAATTCTCTATAAAAAAATCAAATTTAATGAAACATTATTTTAATGTATTAGGACGTTTTTAGATCCTTATAAAAGAAAAAAAACCCTCAAACGATTTTACTAATTATAAGAATATTATGGCAAAAATACATCTTACGCTGTAGTAAAATTTAAGTAATAAGGTAGGATTTTTTTCAATTAAAAAAGCTGTTGAATTATTTCAGAAATTAGTTTTTTCAAGTAATATCCCCTAAATTTGAAAAAAATATGAATTCCATCTAATTGTACGCAACTCGGCTGCTGCTCGTGAAATTGTTTAGCCATATTTATTGGAGAAAAGACATTTCCTGCAGCAGACTATGCTGATGACTTTGTCGTACCTCACGAGTACATGACATAGGACTCTAGCGGAAGTAGAAGAGACAATAGGAATAAGAGACGCGTTGTAAGGTATAGACCATGACTAAGCGAAATGCAGGACAGTGTGTCAGCTGACTGGGCTTACGTAACTTGGCAAGATGCACCTCCTTTTCCTGATACAATACTCTAAAAATAAAATAATAGCCTACTATTTAGCGGAGTACTATTATATTTTCACTACTACAATGCCTATATTCTGGATAAATAATATAGTGACAAAGTAGTAAGCCTAACGTAACAGATGCGGTATCCAAACAATATGTTTCACTCGTATTTTTAATAATATTTCTTGTTAAAGAAATCGTTTCAATATCACCACTAAGATGCAACAATTCAGTTTTAATAAATACAAAAACAAATATTGGGGTTATTGTCACGATAATAATGGCCAACGTTCTTTTTAAGGTGATGTATAAAGAATCGATCAAATGTAACATTCAATTTATAAAGATAAACAAATATCTAAAGGAAATTTGAGGTTAAATAATTGTGTATTTAAGAATATGAAAGTTTTACCTTATATAGTTACGTTTTAAAGACGCTATTTAAAAAGAAATCCTAGCGTTATCTGTTATTTTACCATCCAGGTTAACTTTGTATAAGTGTCAACTTACGTTACCTTGAAGTGAAAGTAAAAAGTGGCAATTCACGAGATTTTCTTTTTATTCTATCTTGAATAAACAATTTACAGAGAAATTGAATTTGATGAAAATATTTGAAATTAAAACGTTGTCGCCTAACGAATATATATTCCTTTAGTAATTTATATTTGCAAGTAAATTTTTAAAAGGTTACTGAGACAAAACCTTTTTAATTGCACTATATGCTTCCAACATTAGTGCTTAAGTTGACCGCTAGGGTATGTTGTTCAGGTGAGTGGCGCCGGTTTTAAACGGGCAGGTTTTCAACAATGTAGTCAAACAGTTTGTGATTTGTATTAAGTCTGATTATTTTGTATGTTTTTATTTTTTGTATCTGTTTGCAAATTAATTTTACTCTAGTGTATTGGCATATGGTCCTTTTTTTGTTGATGTGGGACATTTATGTTTGTGGAACAATGGTCTCTTTCATTATGTTGTTAGGAAAAGTCGAGCATGTCTTTTTAATTACAAGAATGTGTTCTCTTTATACTGTCGCCTGTTTGTTGATTGCAGAATTAGTTACAGTCTGTATGGTATAGTTATCTGTACACTAATGCTTGGAATACACATATAGGTTTTTATTCTGCTTGGAATACACATTTTAGTTTATTATTTGTTTTAAAAGCTATAGTTTACACTCTATTATGGAGATTTTTATAACCATACCACCTCAGGTCTTATTTACTGTGAGTGTGATGAATTCATTGTTTTTGTATTGTTTCTATGTACCAGGTAATTAATTGTGAAGTTTTTAGTTGTCATAGAGGGACATTGCTAATGCTCTTGGTCTAAGGTAATAAATAATACGAAAAGCAATAAAAAATTACTTGGAGGGAAATTACTACTATATTATTGTCAGCTGAAATTCAAATCAAGAAATCAAGCGGAATTCTATTAAGTCTAAAGCAAATTTAAATTCGGAAAGAGCAAGAGCTGTGATTGGTGGGCAGTCCAATTTAACCTTAGTCTAACGGGGGCGTAGCCGGAAATTGAAATGCTGGGGTTCATGGGATTTAATATTACTGTTCTGAAAAACAATAAGGCCCTGCGCACACGGAGCAACTGTTTCGAGACACCATGTGACATCCTCCTCCGGCAGGGATCAGTTTTACTTCACATCAAGCTACCTTACCTAATCGTGCCAATAATCTTGTCCTTGTATGAAGAGGGGTCTTTGTATTTCTTACTTTATCCTGTCTTTATTTCGCTAACCCTGCTTGCCTCTTCTTCCTTATTCCCTTTGTTATAACGGGTAGACACACTTCTTTACGACTCTAACAGACAGAATATAACCAGTTAGGCCCTGCGCACACGGAGCAACTGTTTCGAGACCTTAGTTGCAAACTGGTTTTACTTGCGACCAGTTTGAAACCAAAATGAAACTATTGTCCGCACACGAACGTGAAATCAGTTAATTTCATTTCGTGCAGTGGAGCCTTTGCGATGTCAAGTTCTGACGAGGAAGATGTTTTAGATTATTTGCAATATCGGAGACTTCGCAGGTATCAAATTAAGCATTGGATCCATCCTTACATAAAGGAAAATAAAAACTCAAGGTTGTTCATAGCAGCAGCAGAACTGTCGCAGAACAATAGAAAGTTTATGGCTTTCTATAGAATGTCCAAAGATTCTTACTTAGAACTATCAAGGCTAGTTGAAAAGTTTCCACACACGGGTTCAGAAAACTATAATAACAAGCACTTCCATTCTACGGCGCTCATGGCCCGTTGCGATGCGGGTGGCAAGTTCACCATGATTGAACCAGGTTTTGCTGAACGTAATAGCGAAGGAGGTATTTTCAAAATCTGTGTATTGAACTGGTGGATTACCCACGGGGGCTTTGTCATCCCTTCATCTTCTCCCTTGCAATACGATGATAGCAGGACTCCGTTTCCATACTACTTGGTAGGAGATGAAGCGTTTCCATTGACACGCGATTTATTAAGGCCCTATTCGAGCAGGGGGCCTTAAATATTTCATACAAATTTCAACTTTTCTTACCTGAAAAATTCACTTGGGTGGCCACATCTTGCCATGGTTTCTCCAATTCCTCTTTTTTGAGTAACCAGGAAGTTTATAATTGTATAAAATTTCACGTTTCTCCACCTCCCCGACAAATTTTAAATTAAATTCTTGGTCCCACATAGTTCCGTATATGGTGCAACTGTGCAACTAAACCAAAACGCGACCGCGGAAAACAGTTTCATTCAATCTATTTTCAACTGATTGCAGACCAGTCTCAAATCGGTCGCCTCGTGAGCGGTTCTCCACCCCTTAACATGGCCTTGGTTTCAAAACAGTTGCGTTCACAACTGGTTTGGAACTTCGGTCTCAAAACAGTTGCTCCGTGTGCGCTGGGCCATTGTAAGAGTATTACAATTCCCGAGGCATAGCAATGAATAATATTTTATTATAACAATAGTAGGCCTATTAGTAAAACATTCGCAACTTTTTCATCCTTTTATTCAGGATTACATATCTATCCATATAAGACAAAGTATTCATTTATTTTTAAGTTAGGTTACAGGACTTGAAAATAATTCTGTAACAAACACCTTAGAGTATTTGTATTCTTTTACTCACTGACGTAACCTAACTTTACAAACCTGTAGGACTAACTGTAACCAGTTCGAAAGTGTGAAAACATAAGAAGACTGACCCACCAGCTGGATAAGGCCTGCAAGGTTCTGACATGATTTCTTTTCCTCAAGCCAATTAATTTTTAATTTTTTAATTTTTTCTATTAACTCACACACTTTTGATATATATCTTGTACAAATCAATCGTTAATAGATATACGTTTTTATTCATTCAGTCAAGTTTAAATACATTTCTTTTAACCTATAGTATATGACAATTGATGTTGAAAGTTTTTTCAATTATTTATTCAATAATTAAATTATCAAAATTTAGGGGGTCTAGGTAAGATTCGAACTGAGTACCTTCCTGTTAGAAGTCTAGCGCTTTGGCACTGAGCCAACTATCCCATAGCTAGAAATGTATTTCTCAAAGATTTATATTAATTTTTCTTTTGCCCCCATCTGGTAGTCGTCGAAACCTCCATTGCACAACTTTAAATTGTTGCCATGGTTACCATAAAATATCATAATGCTCAGGATTAAAAAATTATAAAGCAAACTGGATAAACTGTATCGAACCTTGCTTCACAAACGGACATTGCGAAAGGAAAGCGAAAAGAAACTACAACACAATGCAAGCGACGAAAAAACTGTTTAAATAGTAACAAACTAAAATAATAGTTCAACACCATACATAAAAAGGGAAATTCAAAATTGCCAGGAAATTCGCTTTCTAATTTGTCACTTAATATTGTTATTATGACATAAGTAAGTATATACGAGTATAATATTCTTAAACGGCTAATAATTATATAGGCTATGTGTAAATTATTTCTTGAAAACTCTAAGGATTTTCACCAAAATTGGTATATAGGGATACTTGAGGGTTTTAGACCACAGGAAGTAAAAAAATCGTCGTGCTAAAAAATCGTCATCAGTTTTCAAAAAATTATATATATATATATATATATATATATATATATATATATATATATATATATGTGTGTGTGTGTGTGTGTGTGTGTGTGTGTGTGTGTGTGTGTGTGTGTGTGTGTGTTTGTGTGTGTGTGTGTGTGTGTGTGTGTGTGTTTGTGTGTGTGTGTGTGTGTGTGTGTGTGTGTGTGTGTTCTGCATTTTTTATATTTTCTTTTCTTTATTACATCACATGTATACATTGATGCTTGGGAGACTCCAACTGCAAACTGAATGACACTGAGCAGGAGTGCACTGAGCAAGAGAAAGCATGAAAGTATTCATGTAAAATGATTGCACCAGAGAAAAATTTTTATTCTCTGGTAGAATCATAATGCAGAATGAATGACCTGAGCTTACAACGTATAACTGAAAGACCTCTAGACAGCCCCAATCAGGTTACAGTAGGACTCACCGCGCCTACCCGTGTCGGCTCCCTAAGGGAGGATTACTCACGACTTACTTAGACGGCCCGCACCCATTAAATAAAACTAACCTATATTGGCTCTGCAGAGGGCTATTCACAACAGATATTAAATCGAATACAACAATAGAATTAGACGTTTCTATGGATTTTTGTAAATGTTATATTGTTACTGATTGTCGAAGGAAATATATTAATGGAATTACCTCTCAACTTATATTTTTTATCAATGATTTACTAATAAATTTTGATCGGCCCCATGAGGAAGAATTCACAGTGATTTCACATGGCCACAGGAAAATTCTGACCTAACGATCAGCAACAACTGTAACAGAGGTGCGCCTAGGAGCACCTGGACAGGTCCATTATTGTCGAATGCTGGGTCGGTCAAAACGGGATTTTCGAACGGAGAGCGCCACTCTCTTCTGGGTACATATATGTATACTGTATGTATATATATATATATATATATATATATATATATATATATATATATATATATATATACATATGTGTGTGTGTATTTGTAAGTTTTTTCTTAAAAACTACTCTAGGGATTTTCAATAAAAATGGTACATAGGGGGTTTTAACCTCACCATTTCAATAAGTGAAATGTTTCTGAAAAATAGTCATAAAATTTCCGAAAATTGTTTAACATATTAGAAACGTCTCCAAGGATTTTCACAATTATAGGTATATATGTGTTGTTAACCTCTGCAATCCAATGGGCTAAGTGAAAATTTTCTGAAAAATCATTATCAAGTTTTCAAAAATCTTTTTAACATTTACTGCTACTTTAAGAGTTTTTTTTCCAAAACTGGCATATTGGGGGTTACCCTTAGTAGGCTCCAATAGGCTGACATTTTTTAAAAACATCTTTATCATCAAATTTTCGAAAATTTTTAAGAAGGTCATATTTTGAGAAATACATTGGAATCAAGCAAGAGTCAACCTGGATGTATGCCTACTATGAAAATACATCAATTCCCAATTAGACCAGCATTTGCCATGACAATCCATGTCACAGAGGCAAACTTTTGATTATGTTGCAACGACTTAAGAAACTTCGTTTTTATGCACAGGGTGCTTAAAGTCATAATATTTAAAATTTCAGACTCAATCATAGAATTATCCGATCGTAGATAGGTTTCCTGATATTACAT
Source organism: Prosapia bicincta (assembly GCA_036971475.1). Taxonomy (NCBI): domain Eukaryota; kingdom Metazoa; phylum Arthropoda; class Insecta; order Hemiptera; family Cercopidae; genus Prosapia; species Prosapia bicincta. Next base: position 50,208,690 of record JBAIZL010000001.1, on the reverse strand, counting down.
ATTTATATTAATTGTACTTATAAAATAAAAAGAGACTCAAATGAAAGTTTTCTTTGTTGATTTAGTAGGAATTAACTTTTTTAAATAATTTTATATTACTTGTTTTGCATACGTGATTGTTTCAAAATTTATTATTGACAGTTTTCCATACCTTTCAAAGATTCAGCACTGGTCAATAAATTTCGTTTTGTCTATTTCTATTAAATGCTCCTATGTATCTTCACTTCCAAGAAAACTCTCGGAGGTAAAAAAACGTGGTACTATAACGTCATCTATATTTAGATTGGCATTTTATGGAAAGTCCAAATTCAGCGCTTCAGCTTTGCATTATTGACTTTATCATTATGAAACGACTTTAGCGTTAATGTTAAGTAAAACTTCTAACTTGTAATCTTTCTTCAGATTACGGGCTTGTTAATTAGTCAAACCCTTACAAAGAAGAGACGACCCTCACTTGAATTAAACACTTGGGTGGAGACGTAAATGGATTGCTTTGGAATAGGAGAGCTTGATATACCTCTCGAACCGCTGAAAACTCCAGTATATTTGGAAAAGTACATTTCAAAATTATTTAGTACAATAAAATAGATTATAAATAATAAGGCCACTATATAGAAACTTTAAAGCTAAACGTTGTTAAATTCCCCGAGAACAAATGGTTAATGAAGAAATGGCAAACTAATTACTGTCTAAAATCTTTTGAATTCAAACTCTTAAATAAAGAGCAGAAGACAAATACAATATTTTTACAAAATTAATTTCAGCAGGGTTAATTCTAAAACATTATAAACTTCCAGGCAAAACGTCCTAGTAAATAGTAACAATGTTGTGGATTACTTTAAAATACACAGATGAAATTAATGTTGAAACTAAGGCGTATTGTATTCAATTGAATGAAGCCAAACCGGCTACATACGCAGTCTATTTTACTAACATCCATTTTATATAGTTTGCCATAGTAATGGACATTTAAATCATTCCTTTAAAGAGGTAGTAGTGGAATATTACTTGAGTAAATTAGAAAATTCATTTTCGGAAAAAGAGAAAAGTGAATGATAGTATCTTGAATACAGAGAAAGTAATATGTATTTATTTGCTGGAACCCCATAGTCAAGACGTTAATAGTAACAAACACATGCATATTTGGAGTATGGATTGCAAGTGCGTGTTGGACGCACAATATTGTAAACCTAATAAAAAGTATTTTTTTACAAAATACAACAAAAAGCATTTCAAAGCTGTGTTAAAGCAGAGACGTGAGTTGAATATTTCAATAGCTACGTTTGTCCACCGACCTTCAGCCAGTGAAGACATTTGATCTAAAGCCGTGAGGTTTCTATTACGCTTCTCTACGCGTTAATATCATCCGTCACAATTGCTTAACTGAAGAATATAGCGGCAACTCAAGAGAATGAAACCTTCTCACCAGGGTATCTAATGGAAAGTAGGTAATCCGACTTTAGAGGACAAAACCTTCTGACCGGGAGCTGCGAGATAATTTGGGGAACCCGCCTTCAGAGGACGAAACCTGACGACCAGGTGCTATGGTGAAGTATGGGTAACCCGATTATAGAATTACATACATACCTTCTTACATTTTATGGAATTACATACATATATTTTACAGTTTATGTTTCAGGACGAAACCTCATGACCACGTACTCCGTTAGAATTTGGGTAACCCGACTCTAGAGGAGGAAACATTTTTATCAGGTGCTTCGACCGTTGTAGGTAACCCGTCTATAGAGGACGACACCTTCTGACTATGTGTTCTTCTAGATTGTGGGTAACTCTACACTAGAGGACGAAACCTTATGACCAGGTACTCCGATAGAATGTGGGTAACCCGACTTTAGAGGAAGAAACATTTTTATCAGGTGCTTCGACCGATGTAGATAACCCGTCTATAGAGGACGACAGCTTCTGACTAGGTGTTCCTCCAGAATGTGGGTAACTCTACTCTAGAGGACGAAACCTTATTACCAGGTACTCCGATAGAATGTGGGTAATCCGACTCTAGAGGACGAAACATTTTTATCAGGTGCTTCGACCGATGTAGATAACCCGTCTATAGAGGACGACAGCTTCTGACTAGGTGTTCCTCCAGAATGTGGGTAACTCTACTCTAGAGGACGAAACCTTATTACCAGGTACTCCGATAGAATGTGGGTAACCCGACTCTAGAGGACGAAACATTTTTATTATGTGCTTCGACCGATGTAGATAACCCGTCTATAGAGGACGACAGCTTCTGACTAGGTTTTCCTCCAGAATGTGGGTAACTCTACTCTAGAGGACGAAACCTTATTACCAGGTACTCCGATAGAATGTGGGTAATCCGACTCTAGAGGACGAAACATTTTTATCAGGTGCTTCGACCGATGTAGATAACCCGTCTATAGAGGACGACAGCTTCTGACTAGGTGTTCCTCCAGAATGTGGGTAACTCTACTCTAGAGGACGAAACCTTATTACCAGGTACTCCGATAGAATGTGGGTAATCCGACTCTAGAGGACGAAACATTTTTATCAGGTGCTTCGACCGATGTAGATAACCCGTCTATAGAGGACGACAGCTTCTGACTAGGTGTTCCTCCAGAATGTGGGTAACTCTACTCTAGAGGACGAAACCTTATTACCAGGTACTCCGATAGAATGTGGGTAACCCGACTCTAGAGGACGAAACATTTTTATTAGGTGCTTCCACCGATGTAGATAACCCGTCTATAGAGGACGACAGCTTCTGACTAGGTTTTCCTCCAGAATGTGGGTAACTCTACTCTAAAGGACGAAACCTTATTACCAGGTACTCCGATAGAATGTGGGTAATCCGACTCTAGAGGACGAAACATTTTTATCACGTGCTTCGACCGATGTAGATAACCCGTCTATAGAGGACGACAGCTTCTGACTAGGTGTTCCTCCAGAATGTGGGTAACTCTACTCTAGAGGACGAAACCTTATTACCAGGTACTCCGATAGAATGTGGGTAACCCGACTCTAGAGGACGAAACATTTTTATTATGTGCTTCGACCGATGTAGATAACCCGTCTATAGAGGACGACAGCTTCTGACTAGGTTTTCCTCCAGAATGTGGGTAACTCTACTCTAGAGGACGAAACCTTATTACCAGGTACTCCGATAGAATGTGGGTAATCCGACTCTAGAGGACGAAACATTTTTATCAGGTGCTTCGACCGATGTAGATAACCCGTCTATAGAGGACGACAGCTTCTGACTAGGTGTTCCTCCAGAATGTGGGTAACTCTACTCTAGAGGACGAAACCTTACGACCAGGTTCTATGGAGTAATGTGGGTAACCCTATTCTATAGGACTACAACTTTTGAGCAGATGTTTTGATCGATTTGACGATCCCGTTTATAGAGGACTCAACTTTCTGACCAGCTGCTGACAAACTCTGATAGTATGTGGGTAACCCAAAAGTAGTGGACAAAACCTTATGATCAGGTGCTTCGATCGAATGGCAGTTGAACAATCTTTTTCTTATTTAGCGCAATTTTGAAAGATTTGATTTTTTTTAATACGCCTTAAAAATTAATTACAATACAGATATTACTTATAGCCCTATATTAATAATTGTCACATAGTAATATGAAAATAGTTTAGAACGTAATATGTAAGAAATTCGAGCATATTAGATCAATATTGTAAAAAATATCAAGTTTTTTATTCAAAATTTCAGAATATCCGAGACTTTCTCGCCCACCTAAACACGATCATCCACAGCTTCTGAGACATGCTGTACGTCACCACACGCATCGGAATCATGGACATTCATTGAAGCCATGATTAGGAAAATAGAGGGTTTCAAAATATGCACCCACAGAAGAATGTGGCGAATGTCATGGACTGACAGATTAAGCAGCACGTAGTTCTGGAAAACTCAAACTGTGTGAATTACTCCTTACTGTTGAAGAGAGTAAATTTGTATAATTCGTATGTGTAATGCACAAGTACTTCCTTCAGCGAAGGTTTTGGACGAGACTTCATAGGAGTTTCAGAAAGTAGGATTTGCTGGCTGGAAAAGCTACTCCGGTGGTTTGTACAGAGTCGATTAAATTAAAATAGTGATGATGAGAGGAAACGCTCGACAATCAACAAGCAATGCACTTAAAGAAGAGATATATTGATTTTGCTTATCAATTAGAAAAATAAGCATAAACTAACGTATTTAGCATAACCCTAACCTATCCTAACACAAATATTATACTTGCAGTGTTTAGATTGACATCTAGAGATTTCTTGATAATATTTGTTTATTAATTTACTCCGAAGAAAACCGCTTTTTACTGATGTCTCTCAGCAGACGTGTTTTGCACATGGTTGGTGGTTTGTTCAATGCTGTAAGACACAGACACTACTGTTTGCTCCGGTGTGTTATGCTATTGTGAATCTGTGTTGTGTTAGTATTCTATGATGTGTTGTTATTCATAGTGTGGTTAAATTTGTGTTTCAATATAGTGTTTGATTATGAGTGTGTTTAATCGTGTAGAATGTGTTGGGGTGGTTTTTTGGCATTCTAATATTTATAAATTTTCCGTTGTGTGCAGTTATTGGTTTTTTTTTCATAAAGTGTAGAATTTCTAGATTTGTGTCAATGTTGGTGTATGTGTGTAGCTTTATTTGTATATGTAAGGCGAAATTTAATTTGGTTATGTGTGTTTTAATGTCTTTTATGTGTTCCTTGTGTCATGTGGTGAAGTTGCTTCCTTCATATGCTACGTAGAATCTTAGACAGTCGTTCAATGTGATCTTCTATACCCCTGCTGTCGTGTTTATTCTGGTTTGTTGTTTATATGTGGTGTAGGTGTTTTTTTGGTTGTTTTGGATGTTTCGAAGGCGACACAGTATTTGAGTGATTGGAAAGGAGAGGCATTTTGTAATGTGTTATCGTGATATGTCAAGGTTATGCACTTTTGCCTTTTTGTATTATTATTGTTTTTGTGGTGTTTTTGCATTATACATTAGTTGATTTTTGCGTATTATGTCGATCAGGGTGTTTCAAAATGCAATATATTTTATTTTGTTGAGTAAGTTTATTCTGTCTTCATTGTTCATCGGTATGATAATATTAGTCAGTACATCATTAAGTGGAAAGCTGCATGTTTACGTTGTATGGGGTGGTCGGAAGTACAGTGAAAATTAAGTCATTGTAAGTTTAAACGACAATGTAATAAATTCTCGGCAAAACATTAATTCTAATTTCTTCCTTTCATACATTTATTTACCTACTATAACGGCTTCAAAGTATTCAAAGTGATTAGAATGTGATAATTTACGTTTTACATTAGTATTTCTCGTTGAAACATGTTTCCTAAAGCTGACTAGTATCTGATTTTCACAACAGCAAATCAGTGTGTAAGGGTAACAGGCTACTCTACCCCTTTCCAGATTACATAAAGTTTAATTTATCAATTTTAAACAGATGAACAACAAAAGGTTGGAAATATGTGTTCTGCAAAAGACGTGTAACGTGAAAGATAACACGTGCCTGTTCATACCAGTTGTGTATAATGCACGCTTGATTCGACATAGCTGCCAAAGAATGGTAAATCACTAGGCCCCGGCAAATGTTACACAAACTTAACGGATAATTATAACTATTATGCTGTGTTAGTATCTTCTTCTTGATACGTCGTGATTAAACTTCATTGGTTTCTGTTTGGTACAAACGCCGTTATTTTAAGCCATTTAGATATTATTATGTTATTGGGTGTTACAGCCCAATATAAATACATGTATAAAGACTGACGCCGTGGCAGCTGCAGTAGTGGGAGAAGGGACAATGCGATACCATGTTTTTTTACAAAGGTAAGGGCGACTATAGGCCTAAAAGCTATAGCGTGTTGGAATCAAGGCCTATACAGGTACAGTTTTAGGCATAACAACCTAGGAGTGGCAAGATCTAGGGCCTAAAAGACACAAACAAATAAACTTAATAATCAAAGAGACAACAGAATTAAACGCTTCAAACCAAGGAACACCAAAGCAAGCAGTGCAGATATTTCCTTTACTAATTCATGGTTGCAGTGCAGTGTAAAGACGCAAAGTACAAATTCTGCAGTTTGAAATAAACATAATCAGTTAAAAACGCTGTTATATCAATGATTTAAAATTCCCATACGTATCAAGTAGAATACATTACAATAAATTGTAATTGAAGTGGGCTAAATTGTAGCTCTTCTTAGATGTGTTAACAAGAAATATACGATTAATAAACATTTTTGGAACCCCGATTACAATTTAAAGGCGAGGGTCGGTATATATGGCACCACTTTTAGTGAAATACTGCTCACCTTATGCTCGTCTATACTGCACTAACATAGTAAATATTATCAAAACAAGTTATTTCTCAAAATCGGTTTTTAATGTTATTCATTAAAATTGGTATAAACACATGATTTTAATGCGGTTGACTTGCGAGTCGGGTGCAACTATTTATTTTGTACCTCGCAAGTTAACCGTATTTATTTAAACAATAATCTCTGCGAGGGTAAACATGATTAATACATGACTTTAAATTAAAACCAAAACTGATTATAAATAAAAAAATAAAAACTATAGAAATAAATAAAAAAACATTTATAGTAATCGAAAAAAACACTTGAAAAACTTTTTTAAAAAAAGCAAAAATCATCTTTAAAACCTCAGACAGATCTTGCAACTGAAAACAGTTAAATTTGTATTTCCATATTTTGCAATAAACTTATATTATGATTCGAGAGTATCAATTTCACATATATAGACTATTATAGTAATCTGCTAACAACGATAATAGAGTATTTAGCATCACCTTTCTTAACGCCCAGTCCCCTCTATAAATAAAAGTAAACCCCTAACAAAAAATAAAGCTGAAAGTCCGTCTCGGTCATATAAATGTTATTCACTAGCAAACACCCATTCTTAATACCAGGCCAAAACACCAAAACGCTGACCCCCCAGACACTGATGCTGCAAAATCCACAGGCGTCACCAGTCCTATCTTTCTCTGACTGACGCTGATGTCAGTGACTTATAACGATTAGCAGGAGCCAACTGTTATCGTAGATAAAAACAACGAACTAAGTAATAAAAACAATATCAGTCAATTTACAAGGATTGTTTTTTTAATTTCTTTTCCTTGTATATGAATTTTAGTTGTTTAGGCCAATGAAAAGATTGAGATTAAATAAATAGAATAATATGCAGTAGTACACTTCTGATAACATTTGTTTAATATAAATTATTAAAGATAAATATGACAATATATACTGGCTTACATGATTAAGTATCAATAAATCCAGCGCACCTAGTAGGGAATGACTGAACTACGCCTATAAAGATACAGCTTGCATTCATAAAACCGGTAATAGTTTGAAAACTCGTAAAATTTTCTCTCTTGGGAATTAAGGAATTGTAATTCATAACAGACTTTTCTTAGTGTTTCATAAATAGTTTAAATTTATTCATATAGATTTCTAATGTCTAATATATAATTTCTGGATTACATCTCTTCATAAGAACTGTAAAGTGAAAAGTCGACACTTGTAAAAAGTAAAAGTAAAAAGTATAAAAACTTTAAAGAGGTTTAATTGATTTGAAGAATTGTGATTATATATTCAACTGTCGAAACATATAACTTAATATCTAAAAATTAACTTATAATATTTAAAATAATTTTTGAGCTTATCGTAATTAAACTCTTGCTTACTAAGCCGGAATTTTAAGCTAACCCTTTTATCATTAATTATTTCTCGACTGCTTTTATAGCTTTTCATTGTATTATATAGTTTTAATATTGTCCTTTGCTAGAGTTTTTACATTTGTATTAAGTCTCTTAACCGAGGCACACACAATCACATTTCCATGCATGGATGTTTCACAAAAGTCTGTGAAGCAGTTCTAATTTGGTTTTGTTTGATATCACAATCCAATTGTTTCCGGAAATCCCGGCCCCGCAATGGAAGCCAAACGTAAAATAGTCTTCGTCAGCAACAAATAACAGATATTTTTTTCTGTAGACATTGTGTATATCAAAAAGGAGAAAACGATAACCCGAAACAATGGAAACCGAAGGGTGTGGAATATAGTGGAAGATTTAGGCCGTGTTTGTACGATCTCGTAACTGGTTATATTCTGTCTGTTAGGGTCGTAGAGAAGTGTGTCTACCCGTTATAACAAGGGGAATAAGGAAGAAGAGGCAGGCAGGGTTAGCGAAATAAAGACAGGATAAAGTAAGCAACATAAAGACCCCCCTTCATACAAGGACAAGATTATTGGCACGATTAGGTACGGTAGCTTGATGTGAAGTAAAACTTATCCCTACCGGAGGAGGATGTCACAAGGTGTCTACAGCTCCTAACTCAATGGCACGAAGAGTTTTTCTTGTGATGGAATTACGCCTCGAAAGATATTATTCTCAGTTTAATCTCTTACAAATAAAGCTTAATAAAATCTAGAAAACCTTACTTCCACATATACGTAGTAGGCCCTACTATTAAGAAAAGGTTATACACGTAACAAAAAAGGCTGTGCATATTTGGACCAATATGCAGACACAATACTAGACACGGTATTTGTGGTAATGGAAGATTTTCTTATTATATGTTCGTAATTGTTTTATGTGACGTTGTTTCAGAAAGCCTTAGAGCAAAATGATTTGTGAGCATGTGAATCTAAAATATTGGCATTTGTTGTCGATTTCGTTACCAATAACAACGAGTTTTTTAATCATTATGTGGGCTGTAGGTTTATATGAAACTAGATGTACCATTATATCTCAGACAAAACTATGATCAGTGGATTTGAAACACAAAAGTTCACTGGCATACAAAGACCGTTTTGATACAATTACAGTGTTACACCTACATCAAAACGAAAATGTGTGGTTTTGTTTAGATTCTTTATTGTTTTAACAGTAATAAATGTAAAAATATACCATGGAACAATAACCTTAGACGTGCCATGGCCCACGTCTCTGCGATAGTCCAATTCTGCATTAGAAACAGCTAAAATGGAAGAGATTTGAAAAAGCCCTAATAATATATATTCTAACGAACCGATCAAGACAAGTTTTTTTTATAACTAGGTCACTTGTTGACATTTCAACTATAACAGAAAACCTGATGGCCATTTTCAAAACTAAAATAAAATTTGACATTAAAAAAAATTATAAGAGCATAAAATATAAACAAAATATAATTAAAACCTAAATCAACGACATATCATCCTAAACTCATAAACAACTCAATGCAAAAAAGGTAAAATAACCAATAAAATTACAATAAACAAGTAAAAAATAGTAACATAACCAACAAAATTACAATAATCTATAATGTCAAAAATACAACTTTAAAAGTACATTGCAAAAGATATTGCCATAACCAAAATAATATATATGATTTTAAAATTATTATAAGCCAAAGAAACGACTATATTATAGAAAAAGTAATCAAAATTATAAATAAAACCTTACATAACAGGTTTTTCTATTTAACACAGATACTTTGTGATACAGAAGTAATAGATTCTATAAGAAACATTCGTGTATTGTTTGAGAATTATTAATCGAATCCGTGTTCATTTGCTATTAAATTTAAGTTTTATTATACTCATATATTATAGTTGATTTGTATTTAAAACATTATTTATTGTATTCTTATTTACTTAAATGAATAAGATCCATTTCAGAAGTCGTTTATAAGCCTATATCAATGATTTCAAATTAAATTTAAAACTAAATAATTAATACACCATGATGTTAAAATATGGGTAAAAAAGTCAGAAATTTCTAGACATACTAAAGAATTCAAGCAGAAAATTAATCGGTTAAAACCATAAACCATTGACATAAAAAATTACTATAAAAGCTACTATTTTATGAAACTGCTTATATCTGCAAACAAGAATGCAATCAATAATAAGAAATACACATTTAATAAAATTACGCATGAACAATGAAATTGCTTTCCAACATTCGGCTTAAAACTGAGACATAATAATTTACGACTATATCTAAAATTTCTCAACTATTTGTGGGTTTTTAAGTAATTTTTTTATAATGTTTCGCACATTATAACTGTAAATTGTGCAAAAATAGTTTTACCACTATAAACTCTATTTTGGTTATGACGATATTTTCTGTAATGCTTTTGGTTATTGCAATTTTGTTAGCAAAACTACCTTCTTTATACGTTCAATTATTATAATTAAATTTATTATTTTTAATTTCATTTTTAATATTCTTACAATTTTACAATTATTATATTCTTACAATGTTTGTTATTACCATCGGAGGTTACAACTGTTATTTTTTTATTACTGATAATAGTTATAAAGTTTATATTGTATTTTGTAAACATTATAATTGTCGTGTGTAATTATGATAAAATACGATGTATCCTTCTATAAGTCGTATTCTTGCCATATGTTTCTTAGAAGGAAACGTTTCTTTAGAAATTGGCTATTAGAACCGTTGATACTGGGTTTATTAGGGAAGCTGAATTTTTCTTCAAGGATATAAACAAACTATTAGGCCCTGTACAAATTCTTCTCTCATAAAAGTTACTACTAGTTGAAAAGGGGAATTGACTAATCTCAACTGTAATTGTGTTGATTACGCAAAGGCCCTTCACACCTGCAGACGGTCTGGTAAAGACGGACGAACTGTAGAAAAAATAAATAATCAGAAACTAAATAATTACAAAGGAACTTAGTAAAAATGCCTTCATTAAACGTTGAAGGTGTATCTGGTTGGGGATATCTGAAGAGTGACGTAGAAGGAAGACGGCGAGACTCATGAGGAAGCTACTCTATGATACGGTAGGATGAACAATTCTAGAAAAACCTCAACTACGCTAGCTGGAAGACGTGGTGAATGAACTGAAAGTGGAGTTCCTGCTGGAGTAGTTTAGCTATGTAAAGATAGCTCTACTAGTTCTTATACAATTATCTAGGCAGCGTGAAAATTTGTTTTACCTTTAAAACAGCACGAGTTTTATTAAAATTATTCCAGGTTATTTTCTTTATATAATATATTTTTTTACTGCGAGAGTAACTGCGTATGGCCTCGTAAACTAATAATGTAAAAACATTTAATATTAAAAGTATTTATTAATATTTCCTTATTAATAAATTCAATCAATCCTACGAGATTTTTAAACAATTAATAATAATATTAATAAATAATAAACAAAAAATAAATAATCAAGTATCAGCTCTGTGCATGTTATTGGGCAGGAACAGCTCCACACCTACACAAAGGCGAACAGACAAAGAATACAGGCGAACTCTTTTTAGCTCGGACATACCAAGCCCCTCCCCTCGCTCTCGGAAGTCCTAAAAGAATCCATACTTCCTTCTCAAGTTCACCATCTATCTTCGTCTAAGCTGAGCCAGCTTCCTTCTTAACCCCCCTCCGTCGCCGCCACCGCCTGTCCGTCAGACTACCTAGTGAGGATTACGGCACGCATGTCTCCCAGGACGTGCTTCTTTTTAGAGGTAATCCAGAGCTTTGGAGTAGTTAGAGCAACACTGCATTCAACATTTTACAAACGAGGTGAAACTTTCTTTGTCGCTTCACGTTTCAGTTACGCTCAGTATTTATTAACAACTGATATTTAAATTAAATGTTTCTTTTTAAAAATATTATAATGAGATCACCTGCAACATCTCAATGCAGATAAACAATTATATGAAGTTCTGTTTTGTTTCGTTTGTCACAACATGGATTTAAAAGACCATATTGAAATTGATTATATTACACTACTACAGCACAAAAGTACTGCTATAAATAATTCAAACAACGGAAGGAACGAAATATGCACCAGACAAGTAACTAACAAGTGCTCATCATGGATCACAATGAATTTTATAATTTATTATTTCTTTAAATGCTATATTACATAACACGTGTCACATATGGCAATAAACTTATATAATTTGAGCTTCCCTGGTATCGAGAATATATACTGGGCTTGAAACATTTCAGTTTTCATTGAGTCATTATGTATACACATATTCAACATTGACAGTAGCAATTTACAATTTAGTGGGATAATAATCTGATACAGTTATAGTCTGTATGATTTAACCTGTCTTGTAGGCCCGGACGTGGCTTATCACTTTTAAAATATGCCGTCTTTGGTATCATTCTTCTTATATTTTTACATAATTTTCAAATGTTCTATAGCAATTTGGAAATTATGATTAGAATAAAAGAGTTAATTTACTTAATGGGGCTGCTAGTAAGTGACTCATTATGGAAACAACTGCAAGTGATAAGACACGTTTGGGCCAGCTCGGAACTACAAGGCAAGTTACATCATACGGACTATAAAATATTTCTTGAAATGTGGAAGGAATATGGCAAGTCTTTTCCTTATACGATAACAATAAGACTGACGACTTCATATATTGTTATAATTAATATATACTTTAATCAACAGATCTAGATAACTAGAATTAGTTTCGATAAGTAGTTCAACCAAATACAGGAAAAGCATATGGATATTTTCAACATTAAAAAAAATAGCTCAAAAATCTAAGCGTAGTCTATAAATAAAATTTTAAGAACATAATACATTAAAAATAAAATTTAAAATCATATTAAAAGAATTAGTTATAGGATGTATAATAAAATCTTGAAAATTTTCAACACAAACGATAGTCCAAAAACATTTACAAAATTTAAGAGCATAAAATTTCAATAATATAATTATTTACATTACAATAAAAAGAAATTTTTATAAGCTCACAAATAATTGAATGTATAAAAGAGGTAGCTTGACCGACAAAATTAACCAAACTGTCAAAATTACAATTTTTATATTGTAAAATACAACTCAAGAAAATAAAACACTACCGCAATCCTTATTAAGCATTAATATTAAAGTAAATTTTGTGTGAATAACATTTTCGAACTCGTATGTTTTTAGTGATGTGTACATGGATTGAATTTCCATTCGAAACAGCAGATTTTGGAAATATGCATCTAATATTGAAAATTGTAATATGTTACAATTTTTATTATTATTTAGCTTGATATGGGTAATAATAATTTCTAAAACAACTTTTAGAAACAACACTTTTCACAGTCACAACTGATCAAGTTTTACAAACTGTTTCACATCACTAGAAATTGAACGGTATGTAGCTTACTAGTAGATTTATACGGGTGCAGGAAAATTCCGCTAAAGTAAATTTGACAAATTTAAAGCAGCCGCCGTATCCTAAAGCGTCGAGTATTATTCTAAATGTAAAACCAGAATTTTAATGCACAGTTATGTCTATTTAGATATTCTGAATAGAATAAAACGATCGCACGCCTAATCTGAAATCCGATATCGCCGCCATCAGTATCTGGCCTCACCCTTTATCATGGCCGATGTGGGGATCAGGAGGCTTGAGGGTGGTAACCACGGAGAGGGGAGCTCCCACGTATAGGGGAACATATGACCAAATGTGTTATAATAGTGTTCTTTGTTAAGTGTTAGAAAAATCGTTGAATCCTGTTATTCAGAACTAATTTAAATGTACAAAATGTACTCCAAACGGAGAAATTAATTAGAGGTAGGTGAATCATACAAGTTTTACTGTATAACAATGTAACAGATTTTTAAATATCAGAGTGTAAGCAAATAAATTTACAGTCTTGTGAAAGAACAGGGAAAAAGTCATGTTACTAGAAAACGAAAACTGGAAAATTTGAGACAATCGTAATAGCTATTGTACGTAGGTACTATATAACTTCGATATAGTTTTTTTTTTATACTTTAAACGGAAATACAAATGCAACGATTGGTCGGAAGTAATCAACAGCCTCCAAATAGAAGAATGAGTTAACCACTTCACATTATTCCTCTGCCAAGTGTGAAGGTTAACCTACGAAATGGAAGAGGATATGCAATGCATATAGAACGGAGAACAGAGCAAAAGCTTTCACAGTCATAAGAAAACTTACAAGCAGTAATATCCTGATGTGAGAACCCTGTCGTAAAAGGAAATAAAGATCTAACCTAGATAAAGGCACTTACATGTATAACAGAGAACTTCTATGTACTGGGATTGTAACTGCGGAATAAAACTTGGTGTTATATATAGTAAGGTATTTAAAACGTGTTCTGTATTTTAGCATTTTTTTAAAACGAAAGTTTTCAATTTAAATAATTTTAGTTTAGGTTGGGCACGCGTCAAAGAACAAGCATTTAAAATCTCCGGATTACCTAAATTATGGCGATAATGAAAATTATTCTGTCATAGATTCGAGCAAAGCTAGTCCCTACACGGTAGTTCTGAGCGGTGTGTCTTTCCAAGCGACAGACTGAACCGCAAAAATTTGATGCGTTACATTAAATATCGAAAATCCAATACTTCAGACATCCCTAGAAACAAATACGATACTTAGAAGCCAATTTGTCTAATGGTGTTGAGGGTGGATTTAAATTTAAATTCACCCCATAACTACCGTCGATATTTTTATAATTTTGTACTTCTGTAAAATTAAATATGGCGAGCTTATTTCAATGTGGAGCTTAGTTATTTTTTAGCTTTGTAAGCAGGGAATGCGGCAGGTCCTGCCTATAGAAAGCTTCCTCGCTGAAAAGACTTACCCTTCTCGCACAAAACACACTTATATTTTATTCTAGGCTTTGATAACTTACTAATGGATTCTCGCTCTAACCCTCTTCCGCAGAAAACGAAACTGGATCTCCGAGACTATTCTACTGTGTTTTTCACAGTATTAGGGAAGCAAATTTTTTCCAGATAAAACCTTTGTTTAGTATCACTAATAATTTCGAGTTGGTAATATCAGTGTTTGAAGGAAGAAACATTCAAGGCGGCTTTGAATATAAGTAGAGGACTAACATATACCTTCCGTGTGGGGGGGGGGGGGGGGAATGCCAGATAGCCATAGCAAACGTTGAATATATGAGCCAGAAAGATAATTAATTAATAACACTAAAACCCAATATTCACAACAAAAATTAATATACTAATTAGAAATTAGCACCTAAAATAGATTTCGATTACAAAGTAACAATTAATTTACAGATCTTTCATAGAAACAGTATTTTTTCATAGTTATTTTACTTCCTATAGTTTGTATTATAAGTTCAAATTTACGTATAAGGAAAATTATAAATATATATATATATATATATATATATATGTGTGTGTGTGTGTGTGTGTGTGTGTGTGTGTGTGTGGGTGTGTGTGTGTGTGTGTGTGTGTGTGTGAGTGTGTGTGAGTGTGTGTGTGTGAGTGTGTGTGTGTGTGTGTGTGTGTGTGTGTGTGTGTGTGTGTGTGTGTGTATGTGTGTGTGTGTGTGTGTGTGTGTGTATGTGTGTGTGTGTGTTTGTGTGTGTGTGTGTGTGTGTGTGTGTGTGTGTGTGTGTGTGTGTGTGTGTGTGTGTGTGTGTGTGTGTATGTGAGAGTGTGTGTGAGTGTGTGTGTGTGTGTGTGTGTGTGTGTGTGTGTGTGTGTGTGTGTGTGTGTGTGTGTGTGTGTGTGTGTGTGTGTGTGTGTGTGTGTGTGTGTGTGTGTGTGTGTGTGTGTGTGAGTGTGTGTGTGTGTGTGTGTGTGTGTGTGTGTCTAATTTCCAAATTTTTTCGAACATCTGAAAAGTACGTAAAAATATAAGAACGATAAAAAACGACAAAAACTAAACAAAAAGTAAATCAAATTTGATATGGCTGCTTCCGCACAAAAACAGGCAACGCCTTTATTCTTTGTTTGTGTGTTTTCCTACCAAACTATGTCTTGTTTGGTTTCGCTCTTCTTATATATTTACGTAGACTTACTTTACATATATTACATTTGGAAATTATAATTAGGATTAAAAAAATAATTTACTTAGTTGTAATGCTAGCAAGTGGTTAACGCTAAAGCTGCGGGCTGCCGCATGTGATAAGGCACGTCTGACTAAGTCCAGGTCTACGAGACAGGTTACATCATAGAGTTTACAGAGTTGGAAATTATAATTAGGGTAAAAAAGATACTTTACTTAGTTGTAATGCTAGCAAGTGGTTAAGGCTAAAGCTGCGGGCTGCTGCATGTGATAAGGCACGTCTGACTAAGTCCAGGTCTACGAGACAGGTTACATCATAGAGTTTACAGAGTTGGAAATTATAATTAGGGTAAAAAAGATAATTTACTTAGTTTTAATGCTAGCAAGTGGTTAAGGCTAAAGCTGCGGGCTGCCGCATGCGATAAGGCACGTCTGACTAAGTTCAGGTCTACGAGACAGGTTACATCATAGAGTTTACAGAGTTGGAAATTATAATTAGGGTAAAAAAGATATCATAGAGTTTACAGAGTTGGAAATTATAATTAGGGTAAAAAAGATAATTTACTTAGTTGTAATGCTAGCAAGTGGTTAAGGCTAGAGCTGCGGGCTGCTGCATGTGATAAGGCACGTCTAACTCAGTCCAGGTCTACGAGACAGGTTACATCATAGAGTTTACAGAGTCTATTACAATTTAAAAGTAATAGTCACAAATTTACAAATATGATAAATTATAAAATTGAAACGTAAAAATATAAACTGATAATCATAAAATAAGATAGTTTTGCTCTCTTTTTTTGTATGCGTTTTATACCTTTCAATAGGACATTACTTCACACAACAAATATCTAAGAAACATTGAGGCATTAGAGGCTTTTATGACGACAAACTCAGTCTCCCTAAAATCAATGAATGAAGGTCTTAAATATTCGTTTATTGTCTGCTTTTAAATTATTGTTCAACTAGTAATGTGAACTGAGTTGTAAACCCCCTGTCATCGTAAAAAATATCACTCCCCTCCTATAAAAATATGTTTCTAGTAGACTAAGCCATTTATTTCTTATTGAGATTAAGCTGTCCTTTAATTCTACCTTAAAGTTTTTCGAAAATATTAATTTTAGAAACAAAACACTTTCCTTTAAACTATGAATTAATTGGATAGTAGGCCTATACGAGTATAATATTTGGAAGGAAACTGACGTCATGAAACCTAACATTATATTGCCCTCAGGATAGCTGATAATTTATCCAATCACAATAAATAATAAAGTAAAGCATAAGTACACATCCCACTTCTATCTAACAAACTATATTATTCCTATAGCATAGGGAGAATAGCTGAAGTTTCGGTGACCCAAGTAGAGAGAATGCCAACTATGCCCCCCCTAACAGCCATTTCCCCTCATCATACACACTACTAACCATTTTCCACATATCGTTCCTTATTAATTTTGCTACATATTAACGGATAGTTACCTCCTTCTGTCCCCGATGGTGTCTGTGTGTGTATATTTCAGGTATACATCTCTGCTTCTGTAAGCATACTACAGGCCAGCAAGTTTTATGATCTTACTTTTGTCTTAGTACTATGCAGATTCACTTCTCTATCTCTAGATGGAATCAACAAATGTTAAAAGTATTGTTTATGAATGCTAAAAACGGTAAATTATGGCTTAATATTAGATTGATAAACGTTTAGCTCTTGAAAAGGATATTCGGATATAAAATCGAAACGTAGAGTGTATTTGTATTAGCATGAGTTGGTCTGTGATCTGTCATTAACCTTAAACACATTAAACATTAGGGGTGTGACGAACACGTTTATGGCAAGAAACAAAGTTAAAATCGTAATATTTTAAGACATCGACAAAAACGTAACAATACAAAGATGTAAATAAACGTAAGTGGTATAAAATGACTTTACCTGTTTAAAAAATTTTGCCGTATGTGAAGTTGTGATAGTGACGTTGAATCACGTTTAAAAATTTTTAGTTTTGTTACGTAAAAAATACAAGGTAGGTGTGCGACGTGTAAAATAATTAAAAACTTCAATGATTCACACACACACACACGCGCGCGCGGTCGCACGCAAACCACTTTTATATTAACTATCCAATATTTATGATTAATAAATCACTGTCAGAAAACATGTTTATTTTAATTACTTCTAAAAAGACAGGAAATATAAAAAATTCTGTACAATTAAAAATTTGTAGGAGGTTATTTTTTATCCATAAATATTGATTAGAAATTGCTACAGAGTCACCAATGAGGAACTTTAGATTTAATTCTTCTTAAATACTAAAAGGGGTAAGACCGGTGTACATTTCGGTCACGCATAGCCAAGGTCATTTCAGGCGCGATAAGACATGAATTGCATTAGGACAGACGCGTTGGGTGAAAGTTCAATAGTTAAAGGAAAGATATTAATAGAGCCCGGCGCATTGTTTCACGCTAATGCATGTGAGAAATTCAAAACTGAATGAAGGCCGTTGGAAAGAGGAAAAGGAAGCTCGCCAAGGCCTTTAGGGTAGTTCACACCCAGCTCATTAAATATATTCGGCGGACCTACGTGCTTTATCGTAGCGTCTCTTATATTAGGGCACAGAGAATATTTTCAGAAAAGTTTTTTTTAAAAAACCCCTAATATCTCCATTAAAAAATTTATCTTTTTTATTTTGCCTTCTGACCGAAATGAATTATACTAATAAATAATCTGAGATCAAGATTATTTTTAATTTTTCATGTTTCGTATTTTTTACTGAGATATTGATTTTTTTTAAATGTTTTTATTTTACCTTCAAGTTCAGCTACAATTTTTAGTAGCTAAAATATTCGAACTTATATTAACGTCATACTTCATTTTTTCTTAGTAGCACTTGTCTGTTTAAAAAGGACGCCCGTTTCGGCGATGTATCTCATTATCAAATAAAAACGTAACTGATCTTTTGGTTGTTTCAGGTTAGGGTGGGGTAGAGAAGGAAGGGGTTTTATGTAGAGAGTTATGAGGCTTAAGATGTAGAAACGAGTATGTGAATTATAATGTAATTGGGCGTTGTGTTTGTGTGTTGGGTGTAGCCTGAAATGCTTGTATAATTCTTACTGTTCTACTGGTTATTTTTGTTTTGTTTAAGTAGAATTTGTAATTTCATGCTGTACTTGAGTTCCTTTTTGTAATTTTATATTTATGTGTTTGTATTTTGTTTTATATTTATATATTTTATTGGTGATTTTTAATTACCAAAGATATTTAAAACCGGATATTTTGTATATAGCTTTATAGTAGTATAGCATAACATAGCTCAGTTATTCCTGAACTACTTGGTAAATGAGTGTAATGTAATGTCTGCTTGTATAAAGAAGTGTGATTATGCTTGTATAACGATAATTAAAGAAAGTTTTAAACAATATTAATAGATTGTCATATTTAAAATATCTTTTTCTTGTTTTTGTTTAATCTGTATGTTGTAGTAACGTATGTAAAATCGGAAAAAATTGGAGGTGGGCAGGTTTTTAACAATAAACTTTTAATAAAGTTTTTAAACTAACGTTAAAACTTCATTAATCATGTTTACACTCGCAGAGATTATTGTTAAATAAAAGCGGTTGACTTGCCAGTCAGGTACAACTATTTATTTATACAGGCAATGTTTCAATAACGGGTGCGTTATCGTCTTCAGGGCTACAATATATAACATTACATGGATTAATAATGTTAATAGAAAAATGTTTTCTGACGTTACCCATTTTAGTGGTTTATGTAGTGTTTTATAACTATATGAAAATTCATTGTAACTGTGTTTATTTGTGAACTAGTGTTATTATTGTTGTTATTTTTAATTGTGTGCTTATGTATTGTAGGCCTGAAGACGATAACGTATCAGTTATTAAAACGTTGTCAACGGCTTTTATTTAATAACTTTAAACTTATTATGAAAACACAACAGCAATTAATTGCACTGAATACACCTAATATTGAGTGCAGAATGTTCTGACGTTTAAATAGAGTTTTAAAATACTTGTAAATTTTCTTAAAGTAAAAATGTCGAGATTCATTTTAATGTATATCTTCTGTCACCAGAATCAACCAAGCCAATAACTAAACTTTTTAAGAACAAGTATCATGTACTTCAATAAGTATTAAAACGATACAAACTTAAAAGTAAAATCTCAGCCACAACCGCAAAACTGTTTGGATCAAATAGCTTAGCATAGTGTTCACTTTAACACTTAAATCACGAGCGTGTCCAAACGTTTAATTTACATCTTGTTTGGGGACGAAAGGTTTGGGTAAAACAGCATTCGCTGACATGTAAATAAATCTGTTTAAAATCTTACTGATGACACAAAGTTGTCTACTATTCGCAGGTCATTATTCGTAAGGCGGTAAAGTATACTTGTTCAAGAAAATAAGAATGGGTCATGAGAAAATATAATGTTAAAGTGAATAAAGAAAATATAACTCTAAATAAATTTTTAAGAATTAATAAATTACAACTTGTTTTACGATGGTTTAAGTATACATTATTATAAATAAACATTAATTGACAACCAACAAATACTACAATTTGGACACTTCTAACCATAATTTCCTAATGTGTAATTATTTCTATTTATACCGAACCAACATTTCTTCAAAGTTTGTACATATTGAAAAGTTGAGCCTGTGTGTGTGTGTGTGTGTGTGCGCGCGCGCGCGCGCATTTAGTTTTTTACTATCAAAATGTTAATAAAATATTTCACCAATTATTAATCTCAGTTCTGACTTAATATGGTAAAATGAAACCTCATAAGTTTCATTATAAAAAAAACACTTCACAAATAAACTTCTTCAATAGTTTTCAATGCCTTTAAATAATTACAATTTATCGCAGAAAACATTTACAACTGTATTATGAAACTACTGATGAAAGAAATATGAATTTACACGAGATATATAATTTATTTTAGCAAAGGAACTGTATGTTGTGTTAGCAGTTGAATTGTGTCTTTTAGCAATTGAAATAAAGATTTCGTTTTGAGGATTAGTTTTTGTTTGTTACTCAAGACAGGTCCAGAGAAGAATGTAACACACTTCCTGTATTGAAATCCTTTGTCATATTCATTAATGATGACTAATCTGTTAGTGCGAGTTTTGCATTCTGAATTCAGCATGTGAATCGGACTACATTTTACAGACAAATGCAAATATAATAGATTTACTTTGGTGTGAATGTGAGAGTTATTTTTTTAAAATTACGTCAAATGAATAAAGTTGTAGACGAAGAAAGCTGGCGCTTTGCAGTTTTGTCCTTTAGTTGGCTTTGGACGGAAGCACTCGTCAGCTCCCCGAGGGTTCAGGGTGGGGCTTGGCTGGGGCGGTATTGATCTTCTGCAGAGCTGTGGTGGCAGTACTCGAGCACCGGCATCAGTGTCCCACCCCACAAGAAGTCAATGGCCCCCGTACTAAAATCAATCATCCATTGGTGAACTCTTTCTTTGCCAACTGCTGTTTAACTTAATCCAACAAAGATCACTAGGGAATCTTCTAATTAATTGTGTACAGTTTCTCTTTACAAGTAAAAAACATTTACTCGTTCATCCAGTATAGAAAGCAAAATATCTTGAGCTTGTTGTTTTAAGAAAACAAATAATCTAATATTGTTTTATATGTTAAATAGTTGATTAAATTAAACATTTTATAGTGAAAATACCAGTTTAATATGATGGTTTAGCCTTCACGAACCTTTAAAGTTATACACTAATTTTGAGGCGTTAATTTAACTTCAAATCTTCAAGGAGTATGAAAATCTTAAAACCAAATATACATATTTGAATAAGGGAAGTGATAGTACTATTGCGGAATGAATAGTAATATCAAAACGCAATTGAATATATATATAATATTATATATATATATATATATATATATATATATATATATATATATATATATATATATAATCGGATATACAGCAGCAACAAATGTTATCTATTCCGCCTGACAATTAAGTAAGACGAAGACCTCAACATAAAAAGCAATCTTGGGATTGTTGGAATGTATGGGTATCGGGTTCGGACAAGTTCGTTGTAGTTCGGGATTAGAGATCGCGAGGTCATGGGTTCAAAGCCAGTTAATAGCATTGGTTTTTTCGTCATGTTAATCTTCATCAGTTTAACGATTTTATTTTGGAAGATGTTAAAGGAAAATAAAAATCAAGTAATAATAGAGTTATTACTTTTTACTATTACTTTTTAATATAAACTCTAAAATAAAATAATTCAGTTTGATTTTGAATTGCCTTGAAATTACTGTCGACAAATAGCTTTTAATACTTCAATTGAAAATTGTTTCTCATTTTATAAAGAAAACGTTTATTCAAAACTTTACACTGACGGAAACATATTAAAATATTTCCATTTAATTTAACATTTTGAGACATCTATCTACCACTTCAAAAGCATTTATGGATTTGTGTAGAATATTCGGCGACAAATATTGCTTATTTTATTCCAGAGGAAGATAAAGCAACCCTTTAGGAATAACGGTTATATTTAGTGAAGATCAGTGCGCAATAAGACTGTTTAAGTCGACGTTCAACCTACTGACAAGTCATCTCAACTCTGCCACGTGTCAGGTCTGTCATAAATAGGCAAATAACCATTGACGTATTGTGGTAACAGCCTTGAACTACCTTTCAAATACAACTGCATGTGTTAAAACTTTGTTAGAAACACTGTAAAGAGTTTTAGCAACGATATAAAGATATATTAAAATAAAAAAAACCATTATAAAGCTTATTAATGTACACTACGAAAATGGAAGAAAAGTTCTGCAAGTGTGCAATATTTTTTTTGAAAAGGAAATACCAAACTTTTAAGGGAATATTTCTAAGAAATGTTTTTGTATCTTTACTTTCTAACTAGGCCTATATAAAACTATTTGTCTATATAATATTATCTACAGACTTTGTACTTTCTATCTATGCACTATGAGTTTCAAGCGAGTAACTCCATGTTCGTTATTCTTTTTGTCAATGGTTTCTGGTGATGGAGTATTTACGTCCTGGCTCCCACTCATACCACCCCAGCTCATGTTTCCATTCCTGCTCCTCCCCTTCAGGTCCCCTCCCGCTCATGGATCTCTTAATATTGCGTCCCCATGAAACTCTCGCCCTGATTCCTATTCTCTACTTAAGTGGTGAATAAGCCATTATCATTTTCCACCTGTTCTGTCTGTCATTTAATCCATGGTAAAATAACTGTTCCTGTTTACTTTATCGCTCTAAGAGTTTTCTGTTAATTCGTTTATATATTGAATTTTTTTTATCCTATTTCCCCTATACAGGAGATTGCTTCGTTGCGCACCCGTTATTCTACTGCACATGCGCATAGCATACATTCATCCCCATGACGTCTAGTCCCGATGTTCGTGTCTCGCTGTTCCTCTACACGTCCGCACCATATACTGCTGTTTTTCTACCATAGATTTACTAACATTCACTTTTGTTTCCCTCGATATTTTATCGTTCCACTATCATCATTCAGCCTTTTCGCAACAAATCTTTATTGATTTTATATTTTATTGGACCCACATCCGTTCCTTCTTCATGTATTACTGCTCCCAGATACAGTACTTACACTGTTCACATCTGACTGTTCTTCATCCTCCAGCTGTAACTTGTATTTGTCACCAGTTATTCTTTGAACTTTTCATCGGGTTTATATTTCTTACACAGTAAAATCTTAATTATTAAAAAGTATTTATTGTTTTTTTCTTTTTAGAATGAGAAATATTATTAAATTAATTTTTTTACAACATATGATATTAAGAATGTTACATGAAGCCTTGTTATAAAATACTAAATCAACTAGAACATAGACCTAAAGAGCTTTGCTCTTCTGACTCTTTGTGGCACAGCAACTAATATACACGGGCATCCCCTTTAGAGGAGAGGTTCGCTAGTAGCTTAGCTTACCAAAGTTCTCAAACATCAGTTGCCACTTTTCAATGTTTCATTGAATGTTTGAAAGATTCAATGTTTTAAAAATTCCCAGTTACCAAAATACGTTCCTGCAAACATATTCCTACTATAGGACATCCAGACTAAGAAACAGCCTAAGCGATCCTTGTACATCGACACGCACATACACCCACTCGGGCTGACCTACCTACCTCCCGCCGATGATTTTCCATGAGTCACCTACTAAGCCCTGGTCTACAAAACTAAAATCTTTTTAACTGTTACATTTAGATGATTGTTGCTGAAAATTTTAGTGTTTGCATATTATTCCTTGAAAATAGAGGTCAATTGTCGGCATTCAATGTAACTTAATAAATATTGAAAATCTACATTCAATGATTGATATTTTTTATATCATCTTTGGAGGGACATAATTACTTCGAGTTTGGACTCTATTTCCAAAGAATATTGTGTAAAACCAAAAAAAGTACAGTAATAATTTCCTACGTATTATAGTTTAAACAACTGTAGCTTTTTATACCAAGGCCTAGTAGGTAACAGGGGCGACAGGTAGCCACGTAGACTGCCGAGATGGGTAATCGCAAGTGGTGTGTGAGGGTCGCCTAATCGTCTCGGGCAATTCCGAGTCTGGTTGGAGTATAGAATCCATTGTTTCTTTTCAGTTGCTACGTAGAATAGAGTAAACCCCTCGTTCTGTGCACTCGTCTACGAACTGCACATTGTTTTAAATTCTTAAGCTACCTTTTAGTTGCTGTTACAGTGGATAGCGAGAATTAAACTCTTCAAACCCCGTTTATTATTAAATATATAACACGTTATGATTGATTGATAATATAAATGATGAAAAACGACTCTAAAAATGAATGATCCACTATTAAAAACTAATTTTAAGTGTAAAAAAATAGGACTCTTTATATCTTTTAAGTAACACTAAAATAATGATTTATTCAAGTCAAAAAAAATTGTAACTTAATATTTTAGCATAAAATAACAAACATTTAATAGTTTCATTAAAAATCGTGGAATCTATTAATTTATTTCAACAGAAATACTAAAGCGCGCGCGCGTGTATGTGTGTGACTTGCACAAACACACACACGCTCGCGCGCACGCACATGAAGACTTATACACACACAAACAGATAAATTTCGAACAAATACACGCAAATTACATTACGTTGCAACGTTAAATTTTCTTAGGCATATATTTTATGAAACTATTACGAATTAACTATGATGTGAAATATTTGTAAACTTCACGAAGGAAAACTTTTATGTAATTAGGCTTCTACAAATCTGACCTAATTCAGGTTTTTAAACCTAAGAGTTTTAGGTGTCAATTCGCCACAAAAATCCTCTCTCGAAGGAACCTCCAGTTTTTGTCTCTCTGGTTCTCTTTCACTGGATGTTTGTCAAATACTGTACCTTGGGGGCAGGATGATTTTATGCCATCCAAGGGCAGATCTTAAATTTGTTCTTAGATAGAACTTGGAAGATCGATCGTCGGAAGATCGATGGTTACCTCGATCACATTTGTTATTACATTTTTTATAATATTCAATTTTTCATTTTACTGTAGTAACATTAATAATATAGTAGTCTCTCTCTCCTGTTTCAAATTAGAAGACACGCATTTATTCTGTGGCACAGTTTATTCAAAACTCAACTAGATGCTTACCCAATCCACTGCTGAGTTGGAGCGGTGTAGATGCCCTGAAACAGCCATGTCTTGCCGGAGCTTATGGAGGTAATTCCAACTTCGTCGTGGTTCTTGTCCAACCTGTTCTTCAGGTTTGATGTTGGCCATCAACCGACACATTTCATCTTTGTTTTAAAGTGTTAAACATTTGCAAAGGTATATGCACCGCTTTTATTTTACATTATTTATAAATCTATTCCTTGATGTGCAGTATACTCGTTTATTTTGATTTACATAAACCAAACGCAAGTTACTAATACAACGTTACCTCTTCTATAATAAAAATGTCTATTCTGTCTTTCTTTACGTAAAACGCGTAGGTAAAATTATGGTATATGTATTACAGAAAAAAATGATTAAAACGTCTAATTTCACATCGGAAATATTTTGTATTACTAATTAATTTAATCATAAAGATAATAGACCTACGTTTAAATGAGAATATTAATTTTTCGAACCACACTCTTATTTTTCTGGAAACAGTACGATTTTGAATTTACAGAAATTTAAATTATATGGTAAGACCTATATAAAATATCTTTGGAAAAGTACTTATTTACAAATCACAAAGATCATTTTTCATACGAACATATGGAAACCACATATTTTATGTGTAATTTGTGTAATTCTATCTATATAACGATATTTGTCTATAAAATACTATCTACTTTCTGCCTATATACTACGAATTTCAAGCGAAGACTTCGTGATTCTATTCTACTGATGGAATATTTAGGTCATGGGTGCCAGTCAAGCTACCACCGCCATGTTCTTCCCATTTCTGCTCCTCCCGTACAGGTTTCCTCCTGCTAATTGATTTTTTAAAATTGCGTCCCCATGATGCTCTCGTCCTGATTCCTTTTCTCTACTTAAGTGTTGATTAAGCCATTACCATTTTCCACCTGTTCTGTCTGTCACTTTTTTAATCTTATTTCCATTTTACAGAAGATTACTTTGTTACGCACCCGTTATTCTACTGCACATGCGCATAGCATACATTCATCCCCGTGACGTCTAGACCCCATGTTTACTAACACTAATATATTGAAATCAATGTAAAGCTAACATTAACTCTAAGTTGTGAAAGTTTATATATCTGAATCAATTTAATCAGAAAGATAATTCGTTAAATTGAAAATATTTATTTTTCAGATTGATTAAAAAGTATAATTTCACATCGGAAATAATTTTTATTTCCAAATAATTTAATCAGAAAGATAATAAGCCTACGTTTGAATGAAAATATTAATTTTCCGAACCACCCTCTTCTTTTTCTGGAAGCAATACAATTTTAGGTTTCCAGTATTGAAATTATAGGATGTATAAAAAATCTTTGATAAATGCTTATTTACAGATTACAATTGAGCCATTTTTCAAACGAGCACCTAAAAGCCACATCTAGAAAGAACTAGAAAACGTTTCGTACATTTTAACACAAAAGTTTAGAAATATCTACCATGCTTTATTTTAATTTTTATACCATACTAAGGCATTTTACGGGAATCTTATATTTCTCAAAGTGAAAACAATGATAATTTAATTTGGAGTCCAGGCCTAATCATAAGGCTCTATAACCTGCCGAAGGAATGAAAAGGCAGACAAGTAATTTTGAAAAGAGTGAAAAGGATTACAAGTAAATTTAGAGATTAAAATATGGAAGTTTCATTAAGGAAGACGTTCGAACACAGAATCGTGTTGGCATCGCGCGAAGGTTTGTCCAAATTGCGTAGTAATCATAATTAATCTAATAAATAGTTAATTGTAACAGCATTTCTTTACCAATAAGTTCACGTCCTGCCGGTTAGGAGCCTAACCTAACTGATAAATTAATAGCACCTGCTAAGAAATTGGCAAGAATATTAAATCTCTAAGGGCGGCAATTGAGAATATGTATTTCTTAAATTTTATGTAACTGTTTATAACTAATTATTAATTAGGCTATGTGTAAATTATTTCACGTTTTGTTTCAATTGAAATAAAATCTCGGTAGAAATTAATGCATTATTTTTCAAGTTTTTTTAAATAGTGGGCTAATTTAAAACACAAATCACCAATTACGCCTACCAAAGTAGTCGTAGTAGCAATTTCTCACCAGAATTTCCACAAGACATTTAACTATTTAACTTAAATAAGTTTTAATGAATAAAAATATTCAAGTAAATTTCTACTGAAGTTAACAAAGAAAAATTTTATTTTAGTTACCCTAGAGCCCTATTTATGATATTGTGTGGTAACCATGACAACAGTTTATAGTTGTACAATGGAGTTTCGACGACAACCAGATGGGGAAAAAATTTATAAACATCTTTGAGATAGGCTACATATTTCTAAGTATTGGAAAGCTGGCGCAGTGCCAAGGAGCGCTAGACTTAGAACATGAAGTTTCTCAGTTCAAATCCGGCTGGACCCCACAAATTTTATATTTTATTTAATGAATAAATATTAGAAACAAACTGTATTTACATCAAATATACTATAGATTTTAATAATGCATTTGAACTTGACTGGATCATTAGAAACCTATCTTATTAACGATTGAAAATGTGTACAAGATATATATCAGGAGAATGTGAGCCAATAGAAGGAATTTGAAAATTGACTGTATTAATTCGATTTTTTATACATTCAAACTTGTTTAATGCATTGAATTTTAGCGTTATTTTTGTTTACAATTATTTATGGAATATTTTGTTTCCTCTGCATAAATTATTAGCACTACAAAATATATGCATTTTTCTAAGAATTCTTTAGGCCATTTCAGGTGTTTACACGTGCTAAACTTACAAGAGTACTCTAGAAAGACCATCTTCATTCAAGTAAAAATGAACATTATAACATTATATAAGATTTAAATTATCAGCCTTACATAGAAGGATATAGTTTACACAATGAACAAATTTCAATAGTAAAAACAAGGCTTTTAGCTGATGCGTGGAAGTATCTATATTTTAGGTATAAAGCATTTTTTAAATTTAATTAATTTTAAAACAAGATAACAATAGATCTACATGATCTGTAGAAGTTACAAAAAAACAAGAGATCTAGATTTTGAGGTGAACAAATTTAGGCTTAATAAATATGAGATGCATGAAATTAATTCTATTGCGGTTTAAAGGGCTCGATCTACAATCAAAAGGAATAGACACAAGTTAAACAGAAAATCAGTTGACTAATTTTATAAATATAATCTATAATGGTAATATATAATGTAAAAATAAATAATATTTGATGATATTATTGCGTGAACGTTGTTTTTCCTATTTCTCAACAGAAATTTAATTTTAACTGTTTAAAGTTTAAATTGTTAAAATGAAATTATATCTAATTTTTAATATAGTTTACATGTACTTCGATAGTTCTTTGTGATAAAACATTTTGTATTTCCTAATGTACATTTTGCATTTGTCTGTTTGTGTGTGTGTGTTTTTTTAGTGATGTTACTTTTAGTGTACATTAAAAATTAACAAACGAATATTTTATATCAAACCCTGAATAACAAAAATTACGTTTCGTGGTGTCGTTATGACGCTTTTCATGTAAATATCAGAATCAAATTATTAAAAACAAATAACTTGAGATATCTTTACCTTTGGGGAGGTGTTAGTTTTAAAATGACTGTGGGGGGGGGGAGTGTTTTAGACCGTAAGTAGTTCTAGTAGCAAGAAATGATAACATTTCATAGTAGCAAGATCTATAACAACCCAGTCTATCAAGTATAATTAACCTAGTTACAAGTCATGTTTATTTGATCACTCGAAATAAGTATTGAATAAATGACAAATAAAACTGTTGGTTATCGAGTCAAGTTTATTTAATTAGGGCAACGTTTCGGCAATTAGTTTTTTCCAGTTTTCAAGTCTGTAGTACTGTGAAAAACAAGGCCCTTACATCTAGAGTTCCAATGAGTAATATGAGGAGGCAGAACATCAAACCCTTTACACTTTACCAAAAAGTTTTATGTGAAAGTTTTCGGCACCAACATTAGCTCAAAGAAAGTTATTGGTGAAGTGTAGGGGGTTTGATGCTCTACCTCCTCACATTTCTCATTTCAACTCTAAATGTAAGGACTTTGTTTTTCATAGCACAACTGCGTTGATAAATAGTTAAATACCTAATTAAATGAACTTGACTCGATATTCAACCGTTTTATCATTTATTCTATAATTAACCTGGTTAATTACTTGAGTAGTCGAAAATTGAGTTAAGAAAACATCTTCTTGAATATATTATTAATGTTGATTTAATTTTTTACAAAGTTATTTATAATTTTTAATTTATCGTTGGATCTTTAGCATAGATATTAAACATAAACATTTTCCATTACAATTACTTATATATGTTGATTCGATGGTTATTTAAGATTTGGTTAAAGCATCGGTTTCCTCCGGCGATATCTGACAACAATCTCTTAATTGTTCCAATCTCGGTGGAACAATATAAAATCTGTTTCATACGTTCTTCGAAATTTTTATTTATCATTTGTTCTTTAAAAAAATGTCTATCAGGGACGTGGTTGAAGCTTGACAGGAATTGTGGCATTACTTTATTGAAAGAAATCATCAAGCAAAATATTCAGGTAAAGAAAACTATTGTTTTTAATATTTTAAAACCTCAAGTTATATCCAGTCAAATATGTAAAAATGATAAAGTATAAATACAACGGTAAAATACAAAATAGTTAACTCAAAATCTCACCAAAAATTAGTTTTTAATAAACAAACACACTATTTCACAACAGACTAGTTTCGGCGACGATGTCGTCATCCTCAGTGCTTGGTTACTACTAACCTAAATTGTTCAACAAACTTATAAATTAATTTACCTTGCCTTATCCAGAGACATGAAACTTTTAACTTAGAACTGGATAACGATGAAATAATTGGGTTAATGAGATGATGAAAAGCAGAATTATATATAGGTCTAATATGTAAGTTGATGTAAAGTAAAGTAAGTTATACTGACACTTTAGAAAATAAGAGAGTCGTTATGCATAAATAGCTGAAGACGTTCCAGAAAGGCAGTGAAATACCAAACACAAAAATATTAAGAAATCAACATATCAATTGGGAGCAAACGAGACAAGTCAAGGGGTCTGGAGCAAAACTAGTGGGTAGACGTGAGACCTATGGATTAAAAACATTAATAAATAAGTATCATTGGTACGTAACTTTAATGGTTTTCGTTTAAAATAATCGCACGAGATTAAAAAACACAAAATAATTGTTTGAATTTAAAAGAAACAAAAAAATAATTAAGCCCAAGCAGACGGTCATAGTCTTTTAATAAATATTTGGTAAATTTTAACTTTATGTCATTAAAAAAAACATTTGACCCAAATAAATAAATGCATGATAGATGGTAGCCAGTCATAGAACTCTACGCGAGGGATCCACGTTTTTTGTTTTGAATTTTATAAGTATTTTTAAATCTCATGAAATTCACTATTAAAAGATATTGAAATTCGCCTAATATTAAAAAGAACAACCTGTAATGACTAATGTAACTAAACGGATGAAGGAAAATATTTAATAATTTCGAAATAATGTTTCTTTTATATAAATAAGCCAGCATAATTATTTTTGTTTATAGTTAATGATTCCACCCATTTATCTACACCAATAAAGGGAATGTGTGGAATGAGAAAGTAAGATCAATTCAGTTAAATTTCGATTAAGGAAATGATTTTAAAGGAAATCATCCATTTATTAGATCTCATGATCAAGAAGGTTCGATTCAAATAGAACAAATGGTTTGAAATAGACCATTAGCTTATTCATTCGACCCTTATTTGAATGTACTTTAGTTGCTTTATTCTTCTGATTACCATATTGAGAAGTTCTAGCGAAGTTTGCAAAGAAATACAAACATTTAATGTAAATTTTACTAGGTGGGAGGGTCGTTTTTGGTACAAAACAAAAAAAACTACCAAAATTGCAATCCAATGTTTACACCCATGTTTCTGGTTTAGTTAAAGATCCTAAGGTAGTGAATTGATCATTAGGGATACTTTTTACACAAATCCACAATATCCAAGTATTACATACATAAGCAGGTTCATTTTATGGTAGCTATACACAGGTTAAACTGTTACAGGTTCTAATACAGGCACAGATAGGCTGAATGTGTAATTAATTGCCCTTTGTGAGCCGGGCTACTGTTTAACCTAACGCACTAATTATCCCTTCACTTTAATCAATGTTTACAATTAGTCTGGCACTGCTGATATGCACTGAGTGGTCAGTGAATTTAGGCTATATCTCAAAATCATTTTTAATAGCCTCGCCACTTTGTTACAAACACTGACGAAACAAGATTTAATATGGAAGTCAGTCGTACCTAAACTATGGCTCATAAATTGCAACAAAGGTCCAAGGTAAGACTCGTTATAAAATGATGCGACATGTATCTATACAAAGGAATAAAAGTAATTAACACGTAGTGTAAAGTAATCGATATTCATTAATTTGGAACATTTTCCATCCGTTTTAGTTTAAATAAATCTTGTTAGAGTTTTAAATATCAGGGTGCATGATTATTTCTTCTCTAAAGTCGTTAAAGTAAAACCAAGTCTCCAATGCAAGAACCTAACGTGTTGCAACACTGGAACTATAATGCTAGATTATTGGTACCGTGTTGTAACTTGCAGAAACCTCTCTATGACGCCGATGGATAAAAGTACTACTTTAGGTATGCTACCCAGCACAAGTGTGACAATGACTTTACCCTATATGCCAGAACATGAGTAGCTACTTCAACGCTATGTACTGTTAACACACTTTTATATTCTTCATAGACTATAATAGTAATATTGAACGATCCCGTAAACAATTAATATAGGGAATAATTTTTTTAATAAATTCCTACTTTAGCCAACAAAAAAAATGTTATTTTAGTTACTTTTTATTAAATAATTACAAGTAATATAAATAAAGGAACATAACCTATGCGTTAAAACAGCTGTTCTACCACATAAAATCATCTGTTTTAAGAAATCATATTTTATCACTTATTTTAAGCAAAATGAAATGAAATAACTATATTGCATACCTTGCCCCTTTTGAGAAAGGTTTTTCTCCCATATAAAACTAAAATTAATTCATTAAATTTAGTTAATACATTAATATTCCAAAATACTGTATGAACATCAATTACCCACTAAAAGTTTTAAAAAATTTGAACTTGAGTGGATGGATGAAAAATATTTTATTAACGATTGAAAATTTAATTAATAACTCTATATATAAGAAGAGAGTGAACTAATAGAACGTATTTTTAAAAAGTATTTGAATCCAGATCAACTAAGAGCAATCTGATCGATCCTAACAGTCATGACTAAGGATTGTTTATTTATAAAAGCGAATTTGTAGGTCAACACCTACATTGTCACACAGATGAATAATCCTTTCTTCTTTTATATCTTTGTATTGACGCTTTTACAGACGTCGAAGATATAAATGGCACCCCCACGGATCCGACATGACACTATAGTTAAAATAGCCAAAGTTTACAACTCGAAGTAACTGATGCGTAGTTTTATAATTTAAATAAATATAACCTTCTAACCCCAAATAAAATGTTAGCAATCATCTTCAGAGGAAATAACTTTTTTTTAAACATTATAAATATTTTTTTAAATGTTTTGTAAACATTTCCTCTTAAGATTATTCCTTTGAAATTGAAATCGACATAAGGGTTTACATAAGTTTTGTTTGTATTTAAGTGGTTTTATTTATTTAAATGCATAAACAAGGAATATAAATTTTTTTGAAAAAGTAAATTCCTACTGAGGGCAACAAACAATTTTATCACTCTTTGCTTATTTCCAGTTTGTTTCTTTATTTTATTCTTTACATTCATTTTTATTCTTAGAGTAGGCCTACTATTTATGATATTGTGTGATAACCATGGCAACAGTGTAAGGTAGTACAATTTATATACTTCTTAAAAAACAAATGTTTAGGTACTGGAAAGTTGGCGCAGTGCCAAAACGCGCTAGACTCTGAATACGAAGATTCGCAGTTCGAATCCCTGCAAGCCCCTAATATTTTTATAATTTAATTATTAAATAAATATTTGAAAAAACTGCATTAGCACCAATTGTCATCCACTATAGGTTTAAACAAATGTATTTGAACATGATTGGATGAATAAAAACGTATTTTATTAACGATTAAAAATTTGTACGTGATATACATCAGGAGAGTGTGAGCTAATAGAAGGAATTCTAAAATATTCAAGTTTTGTATTCCCTCGTCTGGGATACCCGTATTTCATAGAATGGTTTGCTTCACACCAAATTTCGTCCGTGTAAACTATTTATACCTTGTCTCTCGATGTCCTTTTATTTTTATTAAAAGTTCAGCACGTGCTCTCCTAATAGACATTGATACCATTAGTCCTCGCTTATTTCAGAACATTTTTATTCTAAATCCCATCTGTTTCTGATGCTCAAGTAAAAATGAACTACTTATTTTAGGAAACTTGGGAACATTTTCAACTAAAACTCTTGGTACACGTTTAACGATGCTTAAAGACACCTTCAAACATTCTGCTGACCTTTAGACTGGCGCAGGAGTGTCACCAACACAGACTTCTCATGTGCAAAAAATGCCTCCCTTATTATTTAATAATAATATCTCATTAAATTTTGGACGTCCAACCTTGAAAATGGTAGATGTCACAGATATAACAGTAATCATTTACTTACATAAAATGTTTTTTTGCTTGTTAAAAAAAAAGTAAAAACAACATATTGATTAAAATATCGTATTTTTTCATACATTTCAAATATTTACTAATCATTATTTACTCCTAAAACTACTTTTTATATTTATTTATATTCTGAAAAATATTACAATCACAAAGATGTAAACTTTAACTTTCTTCGAATTTTCCAGACCCTCCATAATAATTAGGTATACAACTGAGGGATATATAATAAAAACATCTGGCACTAGAGTCATCCCCAACGCGTTGAGTATTGTATCGTGATTCTAGCTTACACGAGTCCAGAGATTTAAACTAAGATCAACATTAACTACTCATAGCATCATCGGAAAATATCTCAACAAAATGGTCTTTTTGGACAACTCATTCGCCGATTGCGATTTGCATCTACAGATTTCACTACCTCTGTTTTCACCAAAGTCCGCACAATATTGCTTCCGTGGTCTGTCGGCTTATAGGTGATATTCAAAACACAAGAGAAGCATTTCCATGTAATCATAAATGACACAATCTTCAGACAGCACAAAAACTTTTGTCTCAGACAGCTCTAATTAAGGCTTGAGCGGGATTATCAACAGAAGGAATGGATGTACGACGAACAAACAACGAAATTGCTTTAAGTCACTGGTTTTGTTGAAAAGCAATAATTATATATTTTATTGTTTCAACACTCTTGAAAATTGCCGCAATAATTGTAATAGTAATGATCCTTTTATATCATCAATGTTTAGGAGAGGCAGGGGAAGTTTCCATACTTGGGCCATGCGATGTTCAAGGAAAGTAACGTGGCCAGGACTACACACCACAGCCCATTATTGCTCTACATTTGGGCCCTGGGTAATCATATTCAGAGACTGAATTGATATCTGGGCTCAAGAAGCACACAGAAACTCGTTGGCACCAAGTATTATTAAACTTTGAACCCCAAGGTCAGTAGACAAGTGCTCAATGCACATGAGCAGTTATTTTATAATTATTACATCAATGTCTTAACAATGTTTGATGTAGCAATAATTTAATTGATTTTTGTTTTCAGGTGGTTTCGCTATGAACAGGAGATAAAGGAACCGTCACCAGTCACCAGTATTAAGTAATCTGGTTAATTTCGTAAATAAACTTAGACAATATCTATTATGACTTTTCAAACTTTGTCTACTAATTATCATAACAGATACGAAAATAATTCCTACCTACAATGCTGTACGACCCCAGCATGCAAATTCGTTCGAAACTTTCCAATGATTTAGTTTCTATAGTTGGCATAAAACGCTGAAGCAGTATGAAATAATAGATTTTCGAAAAGGTTATTTTGTTTTCCGTTAAATTTCAGGATTTCCTATAATATAGAAATTTCAAACGTCATATGGACAGTATTTCATAAAATATATTTTTTTTAACAGCGTCCCTACAGAAAATTAGCCATTATTTGAAAGTTTTCATAAATGTTTATCAATTAATTTCTTCCTACTACTGTAAATACTACAGTACAGGTGTATTTTTAAGAAAACTGTTTAAAACTATATATATAACTAATAGACATGGTTTAGACCTAACCTAATTAGTGGGCATGAAACCTCAGAAGAATGTTGCCTTATTATTAAAATATCTATTCACAGGGTAAAACCTAAAGGCAGAATAGTATCGTACAGCGTAGCAGCCCTTTACTCTTATTAAAACTATTTTAACAATTTTACAAACATATTTTAACAATTTTAACAATATCACAAATTGTGATACATTTCACGATATTTTTAATTTAAACATTCATTCTGAGGACGCCGCAATAACCTGATAATGATATGTGGCGCCCCAGGTAGCCGCGACGGACGATTTGTGAACTACTCTCCTAGTACATACATACTTTAACATAAATAGCAATACATAAATACCTGTGTTAAGTGTCTCTTACATTTTGTATAAATGTAAAGTTACTTCTTTTTATATTAACGTTTCGGTACATGTGCCCCTTTAACGCAATGTTTTTCATATGTGTATCCCCTGGAATTTGTATTCTAGAGTATGCCGAACCTACTGCAGTGTGGTCGGTGCAGAAGATAGCTAACTTTATGAGGTTGTCTGCCTGTTCGTTTCCTGGTGTTCTAACATTGGTATACATTGTAACAAGATTTTGAAGCCTAAATAAAGACAAAGTTGTAGTTTTTCTCTACATGACATTGCCTGGTTGTAGTCGTTTTTGTTGGAACCAACTGCTATAATAATGATTGGGGATCTACAAGAAATACAATCCTTTTAGGTAGAAATATTTTCTGTGTTTAGCTGACAAACATGAAATAAAAATATTTACATTTCATAGAACTTTTAAAGTTTGTAACTCATGTTTGTGTATAGTTTCAAAACAAGCCATAACTGGCCAGAGACAAATTAAGTTATTTATTATTACTATAGTTATAGGTAAGTATTATAATGGTGTAACCTACACGTAGCCTACTTGGTTAAATCAAAATTTCTAATCAGTATATTTTTTAACCTGAACCGCTATATAACCTATTAACCACAGTATATATTTCACTTGAGTTTCCCTTCTCATTACAGTTTTCACAGCCCCATTATTGTCGCATTTTGAGGTATGTTGCTTATCACTCGGTTAACTAGCCTTTTTTTAAGCAAAAAGCAATGCTCTCAAACTTATTTAATTTAAATCACTCACTTAACCCCTTGTAATACAAGAATCAACATAAATTGTGTTTTAAATCAAAGCATTTTCTCTATAAAGAAGAACCTTTCGTCTGTTTTTTCAAACATAATTTTATTTGACTAATGAACTTGTAACAGGTTTTTTTATAAATTAGGTAAAAGAGAGTCAAACTACATAGCCTAATATATACTAATGCATATCCTCAAATACATTTATTAGCCTTTTTATTTTAACAGACATTTTATTTATTGGAAGGGGTATTAGAACGAAAACTTGAGTTATCCTAGTAATGCTCATTAAAACGTGTTTACAATTTTATTAATCTCTAAAGATTGAATATCGTTCATCAACGACTTCGTATCATTAATGTGGCGCAGTTAACAATTAACCATAATTATTGGTTACATATTTTTAAATGTTTATCTCTTTATTTATTGTTATAGTAAAATATGTGATTGACATAATTGTTTAATGACTTGACCATTATCAAATTATTTTTTTGCAGTTGGAACATTGTTTAAAGCAAATTTTCAGTAGCCTCAAATTTCGTTTACTTGTAAAATTTGACTATATGTTATTTGAAAACCATAAAACGACCGTAGACCATAGAACCATAGAGCTTGACTTAAGGGTCACTCTATTTAGTAACTTCTTATTTGCAAGATTGTAATTTTGTAATAACACCCTCTGATGATGATGACATGGTCATCGAAACGTACATAAGGGTTTAATCTTAAGTAACTTGTTTCATTTGTTATTTTTGATTATTTTTGTGGTATTGGAGTTCTTTCCAATAGTTTCATTGTAATATATTGTACCACTGTGCTCATGATATTGTATAAGCAAAATATGTTTAAAATTTACTAATACTTTCACAAAACTATAAACATCTAAAATTGTTCTGACAACAATTGTCAGTTGTCACACGTTTATCGTGGTCTATTTATGATTCGTTCTAGTTGTATGATTCTCCTTAGCTAAAATATTAGCATCACAAGTGTTTGTTTGTTTAGACCTTTGAAAGCTTTAACATTGTCGAATTCAGTGTCGGTTTGTTTGTTTAGACCTTTGAAAGCTTTAACATTGTCGAATTCAATGTCGGTTTGTTTGTTTAGACCTTTGAAAGCTTTAACATTGTCGAATTCAGTGTCGGTTTGTTTGTTTTGGCCTTTGAAAGCTTTAACATTGTCGAATTCAGTGTCGGTTTCTTGTACTGTAGTTGTGATCATAAAAAATATATTAAGGTAGAATTGTCGAGGGAAGAAACTTTAAACGTTCCAAAATGTACAAAACGTTTTACTAAAGTAAATGTCAAAGATTATTTTCCTTATGCTAGATTTCTTTTTTGGAAATTGAATATTTATAGATCACAAATTGAAAATAGTTCTTAAATCGTGATAGAGGATAAAATAAAACCAGTATCTGTCAAAGTAGAGCCAGATTCCTTTTATACGATGCTCACCTGTTTTGCAGATGCGCAGAACTCACTGTCTAGGATGGGAATAATTAGCTTGTTATTATGAGCAGAATTCACTTCCTAGATTTTGTGGAATTCCTTCCTTGGATGAGCATAATTTACTTCATAGGACACTCAGCATTCACTTCCTAGAGTAGACTAAATTCACTTTCTAGGATTATGAAAATTCACTTCCTAGGATAACTGCAATTTTCTTTCTAGGATGCGCAGAATTCACCTCATAAGAAGTGAATAATTCACTTTATAGCATGCGAGTAACTAACTTGCTCTGATACGCAGAACTCACTGCATAGGATGAGCATAATTCACTTTGTAGGATACGTAGAGCTCACTTCCTAGAATGTGTGTAGTTTCTAGGATGAGCATAATTTATCCTAGGATGGGCTCAATTTTTCTAGGACGGGCAACATTCACTTCCTAGGGTAAGCAAAATTCATGGAGGAAATTTACTTCCTAGGTTTCGCAGAATTCATTTCCAAGGATGCGTAATTCCTAGTATATTCAGTACTATGGTTAATAATTACACTGGGAGGATACAGATGAAATCAATGTGTTTAATTATTTGGAATCACTGATAACGTATGACAATGGCCTGGTTTTGAACGCTTTATCGCTAATACTATCAAATAACACAAGGAAAGTTAACCAGGCTGGAAATGTACTAACAGGCTTATTTAACAGACGTTTATAAATAATAAAACACGTTTTGGCCATGTAAAGCTAATTATAATAATATTATATTAACAGAAAGAAATTAAATTTTACTAAAAGCTTGTAAGCGTAGAACCAAATATAGGAAAAAAAATATACATTTACATTACCGGCACATGGACATTAGCGAAACTTAAACTGGGAACTAAGAAAAACAAATCTAAAAATACGCTATTCCTTTTAAAAGGAAATAATCATTATGTGTTTAGAATTAATAACAGTAAGTGGAATTATACAACTGAAGAAATTAAGCACTCGGAGAAAATCCAAGTAATTTGTACTAATGACCTTTTAGATGGTTATCGGAAGAAGAGAGTCTCCACCATCCGGCCCTAAAATAAAGTTTATAATTAATTATAAAGAAGTTGTAAATTTGTTATCGATTGTTACGGCTATGCAACGAACTGTGGATAGAAGATATAATGGTAGGTACCTACATAAAACACTCTGGTCTTGAATGTAGGGAAATGTTATGTGCCTAGAGCGAGTATTCTATCACCTTATAAGAAACTATCTACCCACTACATCCCTGAGAAGGAAGCACTAAAAAGGATAAGTATAATAAAGGTAGGACAAAAGGGAAAAAAACTTGAAAAATTAGGAACACTTCTGTCGGTAAACTTCATTTAAAAAATAACTATAAACCATCACTTTTCCCAGGCGGACTGGTTTCAAATAAACATATCATATTCCTCATTTACGAGTCTGTATGATGTAACCTGTCTTGTAGACCAGCAATCCCGGATGTGCCTTATCTTTCGCAACTGTTTCTAAAATTAGTCACCTACTAGCCCCTCACTAAATAAATTTACTTTGTTAAGATAATCATATTGTCCAAATAGCTATCGAATATTTAAAAAGTACGCATAAAAGTATGTATGAATATAAAAAAACGATACTAAACGCGACCTAATTTAGAGTATTTAATTTGTTAAATTTATTACTGTTACCGCACATAAATAGGGTATGTCTATATTTTGGGTTTGTTTGTAAAACATTTTCAAAATAAAGAAAACAATCGGTTTGTACCCAGCTTGACTGTTGATGCTAATTCCCGTTAGTTGATAGTTTCCTGCAATTCTAAATAACCTACCTTTGATAAAATTTGAAGATTTCCAGTTAATTTAGTAGTTTTTGTAGCGAGATCGACAGGAGTAATTTTCACAATTTACAAAATAAAGATCCAATAGGCCTACTGATTTTATGTTCATAACTATTTTAACTGGGCCTTACTCTTGGATAACTGGAGGTTTCCTTGACAAATTTGGACAATATACAGGCATTGTATATTCCAAAAAGTATGAATTTTATAGCGTAAAACTAAATTTATTTTGAATTATAGTTCTTTTACAATAATTTTGAATTATAAGAATGTATTATATATTAGAAACTATCCAAATTATACAGTTGTGTGAATTTTACGAAGTTAGAATGAGGGTGCCAGCACATGCTCGCCGTAAACACTTCTTAATCTCAGTTGTGCCAGACAATACAACTTTTTGTAGAGAAAAGTTAATATTTTTTACATTAATTTAGTTTTATTTTTAATTCATTTTATTTCTTTTAACTAGAAGATTATATTAGTTGAAAATTTATTAAATTATTAAGAAATCCTCACAATACATGGCCACTGACTAACTCCGTTTATTAAAAAATCTAGTTATGTGTTAAGGGCCTATGTATTTGAGAAAAATATGATTGATTCAATTTTGTTTTTAGTTAGTATTGTCCTCAAAAATATTTAAAAACAAAATGAAAATAGCGTTTCCCCGTTAACAAGTATATATAATAATGAATGTGTAAAAACATAAAAAGCTGTAAGGCCAAATATTTAAGGTCGACGTTCTCTAGCGTTCCAACCCAGACTTAGAGATGTAAGCCCCTGAGAGCTGGGTATCGACCACTTCCTCTCCCTCACGTCTCCGAGGGCTGAAACTAAAGCCTGTTACTAGACATAACACAGTTACTCCTGCTGAATGAAAATGTTAGTGTACGGATGTTATGTAATTTAGTTACCATGATTTAAAGTGTCAAAAATACATTTTAATACAGCGGTCATTTTGACATAAATAATAAAATTAAAAAAAAAAGTATTGGCAGCAGAAATACATGATACAATTCTTTTAAAGAGGGGGTAGTGAGGGTATTTGTTCCTTTGTTGCTTTTGTATTAACTAGTGGGTTAACCATAAAAATTAGATATAGTTTCAAAGAGGGTGTTCCCAATGACATCTCCCCCACGTTAAGTATTACATACAGAGACCGAATTCTTTGTTACTGCTAAAAATCTACAGGATGGAAATGTGAAATATAGATGATTAAGTTAGAGTTTCGAACCTCCCATGGTGGTACAGAATTACTTGACTGAGGTACAAATAGTCTCTATCGCCACAAAGACAGGTGACTATTCACTGCTTCAATTATTATTTTTCAGCCAGAATGACAATTATCGCCTGTGGGGCATATGAAAGAAGGATTAAGTTACAGTGACGAAGATTCTCCGTAGAGAATTATATAGGGATCGCGACATCACGAGCCGATCTGGCTAAACCGCGGCGAAAAAATTTCAGAATCAAAAGGAGTGAAGCACATATTTATAAGTGTTATGTGTTTCGTTATTAAAGCAAATAAATTTGGAATTATGTATTAATATTAATGGGGAAACATTTTCACGGCCCTAAGCTTACAAAAAGCGTTTACGTATTGGTAAAATATTTGCCAATGGCAAGTAGAAAGTTATAGCTTGGTTTTAACGCTCAGAGTTCTTTGACGGAATTTTGAAGAAGTATATAAGAATATATATTACATGGTTTCCTAATAAATATACAACTTTTAAGGGGAAAAATTACCACTGCGCGATTTTTTTTCTACTATTAAATGTTCTCTTATTTCAAAAATTATATTTGAATCATAGGTAAAGTTAAATATCCTTAAGATTAAAAGTCACTGTCTATTAATATAATTATCACAAAAATTCTGTACTTTTTTCATATAATTGCAAACTAGATTAACATCGTTTAACCTTTAATTTTTATCATAAACATTAGTAGAAAATGAAAAATCTTTTCAGAAAAAAGTTTTAAAATTTTGTTATAATTAGTGATAAAATCTAATCATTGAAACTATGAATTAAAATAGCTTAAATATTAAAAATTCAGGATGAATATTATTAAAATTATTACAATTTGTTATAAGAAATACCAGCAAACAAAAAAGAGATGTAGATGTGAGTGAGTGAGTGAGTGTGTGCGTGTGTGTGTGTGTGAGAGAGAGAGAGAGAGAGAGGGAGAGAAAGAGATTATTTAAAGAAATCATGTTTTGTAATAATTTCATATTTGAACCTGTTATTTTATTTTTAACAACTTTGTCACTTATTAAAAAAACATTTAGGCATTTTGAGAAATAAATAAATCAGTAATGATATTAATAAACTGTAATTAATTTAATAGAAAAAGCTTCTATTTAAACCCACTTTGTCCAGTATCTTGGTTTTATTCATTCGCGATTTATTTATCAATAAATCCGGTACAGATAACCTAAGAAATCTAACTTGGAGCACAATAACCTCTGTTCTGAAGATTCGCTCATCTCTCCTGAGTAAACTACCAACGCATCTCGTAGCTGCAAGTCAGGTCTATACCATATAAGTGCAGTACTATACCGCCCAGGATCGGAGGCCCTGCATGGGAGCATGCCACTCGCAGATGTCGGATTAGCTCACAGATAAGATTACGTTTGCTATGAAACCAAGACTCAATTATTTGTAGACTTTCTTCACTGCTTTATCTTAGTTCGGTAGGGTCTCAGAAATGTGTGCATTCTTACCGCTACCAAAAATGAGTTTCGGTAGAAGACTTACTTTTTTTTAAAGTCCTTTATTTTATAAAATTACTAATTTCAATTCAAATACGAAAGAATTAGATTTTATCTATTCCTGTACTTAAATTTTGAATTTTGGAAATAATTTTATATTTCATAATTATCTTAAATGTAAGATATTTGGATTTAACAACGTTTTTGACGAAGAAGGT
The DNA here is from genome assembly GCA_036971475.1 of Prosapia bicincta. NCBI lineage: Eukaryota > Metazoa > Arthropoda > Insecta > Hemiptera > Cercopidae > Prosapia > Prosapia bicincta. The sequence continues at coordinate 50,165,641 of JBAIZL010000001.1, read as the reverse complement.
TAAACACTTTCGCATATATTTAGTTTATCCATTAAATAAATACTGATTTGAAACACTAAAACATTTTGAACGTCACTGAATTTTATTTTTTGTTTTCATTTTGTAGGTTTGATATTTTTTCCAAGTATTTTTATAAAACTATTGACAAAAGTTTCCCTCAAGACTTTTGTTCCATCATTACGGCTGTAGGAAAGTTGGCTGAGTACAGCGACTTCCCAGCTAGTCACGCCATCACGTCTGACGTCATATGCTTTGACACCATTCATAGTTGAATATGAGTCATAACATCCCTCAAATAGACAGAGTATGAAGGTGTTTATGGCTAGTATTAGGGAGTGTATTACTTGGGGAGTTAGATTGTTCAAAAAGACAGAAAGCTATACATTTCTTTTCCAAAGATTGATTTAAACTTAATAAATAAAGCAATTTATCTATTGTTGAAAATCGGTCAAATGAGTATTATTTTTACTATTAAAAAAAGTTTCAGATATACAAAACTGAATTTATTTAGAGATGTGAAAATACATAACTTTTTTCAGATCACTAAACGAAAAAACAGATTTTGGAGAAGTTGCACTTTGTTACAACTAACACCAGTAAAATTTATAGGCCTACTTCAAGGAATAAATTAGTTATAAACTATAAAAAGAAATATTGAAAGGAGATGAAAAATTGCACACAATTTGCTGATGACAAGACAACCCCTGTGTAAAATATAACAAAATTGACCGAGATAACTGACTTTCTTAAACAACAAGCTTTAAATCACAGTCTGAAACTGGTGAAACAAAAAACCTCTCTGAGTGGAAAGTTAATTAAGGTGTTTGTGTGCGTGTATAGGGAGGAGAGAATACTTGTAAATGTAAAAACCCAGTTAGACCAGGGCACGACGAGGGTTTGCAACTCTTCCTCGGTAATGAATTTAGAATCCATTGCTCAAACAATAAGTTAGTTGATATTTTATTTGAACAAGTAATATTAGCACAAATTTTTTAAAGTCAATTCCTACTTTGGTCAACAAAGAAAAAATTTATTCAAGTTACTTTTTATTAAATAATTACAATTATTATAAATAAAGTAACATAACCTATGCGTTAAAACAGCTACTCTACTACATAACCTTTAACATAAAATCAGATGTGTTTATGAAATCATATGTTATCACTTATTTTAAGCCAAATGGGACAAAATAACTATATTGCAGACCTCGCCCCTTTTAAGAAAAGTTTTTTTGCTATATAAAACTAAAACTAATTAATTAAATTTAATTAATGAATTAATATTTAAATAAACTGTACTAACATCAAGTGTCACACACTACAAGTTTAAAAAATGTATTTGAATTTGAGTTGATGAATAAAAAGTATATGTTATTAACGACTGAAAATTTGAATAAGATATATAGCCTATAAGAAAGATGTGAAAAAGCTTAAAAGCTTTCATTACTTTGTACAATGTAAGATACATGAAATATTAGGTTTAAAACAACTGATCTTGATCGTATATGATTCCGTTTGATAATATGAAACGAAAAATATTATCAGTGGAAAATCAAGGCTTGTAATTTTGAAAAAAATACGCTTTTGAAAGCCACGATACATAATGCTAGTGCACCAAAAGGTTAGGTTTTTCAAACGATAACTGAAATAAATAACCGACATGAATTGTTTCCAAATTTCTGATAAATCCGAGTAAATGTAATTCTTACTTAAAAATCTGGAGCACTAATTTGATCTTCGAAACATTAATTTGCAGAAATTTGCACAGGTTATTAAAAAAGTCTCGTAAAGTGAAGTTTTTTTAAAAATCAATAACAAATACCAATTAAATTTTTTCCATAAATATTCTAAATTTTGTTTTCTTTGGTGGTTTGATTTCTTTTATTAGGTTATGTAAGTTTACTTAAGGGAGTTTAAGTGCACGTTTTCTGTTGCTTCAAATATTTTGATAAAATTTTATCTCGAGAGAAGTAGATGCGAACTAAATTATTACTTTACACTACAAACACAAAAACGCAGCGCTCAGTTTCAAACAATGATTAAAAATGTTTGTATCTGCATTATTTATCATTTCAATTATTATTATCATCTTAGATTATTTAAGTGGATCTTCAAAACGATCTATTACACACTTTAACATAATGCTTAAACATTTGCCTATAGCTGCGCTTGCTTTTGAAGCAAAATCCCTAAAACAAAAGTTCCGGTCTGAGTTTTCAATGGGACACGTCACACGCAGACAAAAAGTCTCTCATTCAGACCCATGATTGACAAGTATTTACATATTGATTACGTTAAAGTAGAAAATGTTTTTATTTTTCTTCCTCCCCAGCAAACAATTGAGAATTAGGCCTAATTTACAGGTTTGTAAGACGTAGTACTATTGTACTTAACAGTCCAGACGATTATTGTATAAACTTTTAGGGTTTCTCTTCAGGAAACCCCTTTCAGCCCTATAGGGAGGAAATGGCGAATGCAGGAAAAGTTGCAGTGTTCACAATGACGATCAAGACTATCAATTTGGAGTTATTAATTACAGTAAATAAGTTTATTTCATACTCAAGTGACTGCCTCGAACAACAATATTTGTAAATATATTGAAAGATCATTGAAAAGCCTTGTTAGTTTGTAGAATTTTGAGGATATTTTACATTTCCAAAGATTTTGTTGTTCAATGATTGCCGAAAACCTGTACTTCTGAATGTACCAATAAATAACGATTACCGAAAGTTTTAAATAAATTTACAGTTCCTCAAGCAGAAACTGTTTCAATAGAAATTAATTTTACTGCTACAAATTTGGGAAGAGGCACAATTATAGTTAAGTGTCTTTTGTTGTGCCTTTCTTAACACTGGCTGCAGTTAAAATTCACGATCATGGATCTATTTGGCTGGTAAACAGAGGGGGTGTTTTTGTCGTTTTGAAGGACGTTTGTTTAGGACGCATAGGTGATATGCTGGAGGACTATACCAAACTTGCCGACTGTAGTGTGGGAGGTATTTACAGTCATCATAACATATGATCGAGAAGAAGGCATTGATATAACTGAGCTGGAGTGTCCTGTGTTCGAAAATGGGTCTGAAAATGAACTCCACCATAACTAAATTTCATGATAAGTCTGTTTTTAATAATTATTTAACTATTCAACAGCAAAAATAGAACTAGGGGAAGTTGTACGAAATTGAATCATAAAATACGAGTAAGTCAGCAAGGGTCAATCGAACATGTGTAATTCACAGATTCATAACTCTAGAACCTTCGGAAAATTAAAAGACTCAATCAAGTGCTATGTACCGATTAGATTAGAAAGAAAATTGTTTGATCTGTGAGCAATGCCCAAAACGAACCAATGGAGAAGACACAATGAGTGTGATCAAGTTTCGGAACTGTGTGTAGCGCAAAGACGAATTAAAAGTTCTTTGCTGTGAGATCGAATCAGGAACGAAGGTCTGCGAAGGAAGGCAGTCAGTATGAATATTATGACCAAGAACACAGATAGGTTTGAAACCCTGGTATAGGATATGGTATCAAGTGTACAAGGTTGTTTATCTTAAGTAGATTTACTCTATCGAGGTCACAAAGAGACGTCTACCGGTTACATACTGATTTCAATGACGATTATGCAAAAAGGAAATCAGTACATTTTAATATAATGTAACAAATATGAATAATCCAGACTACTCTCTTTCTGTAATACCGACCCTATCTACTCAAACCATGATCCTCTAATATGTCAACCACCTTGCCAGTGGAGATTTATGCTTCTACCTTATATCCCAACAGCTGTTAATGTATTTTGTCTTCTTTCTTTGCGCTTACGTAAGGAGACCTACACAACTAGTCAAACTGTAATCGCCAATTAGATTTTATGAAATGTAATCATAAAAATTCCCGTCCTTAGTGTGTTGTGAAGAGTGAATTGAACAGCTTTGGATGCAGATAATAAATTGTAAAAAATCTAGTTACACATTTTAGGTACATAACACACACAATGTTATTAGTAGATAATCGTTTAGACGCTAGTTAAAACACTAGATCCTGGAGTCGCTACTGTCGAAGAATTACTCAAAACAGTAACTGTTGAAAAGTTGAATCGCTAACTGTGCTTTTTCTTGTCGCCTATGAAGGAGGTGCAAAGTATAGTGCACCCGCAAGCATTACAATTAGACAACTTTTACTGTTTTTGTGATGCTTCTATTGTAACGACCACAAGAGCTAAGAATTGAACTAGAGTCAAAACAATTCCCTTTAAATACCACTGTGATGACAATCTAGGTTGTTTCTATTCTCTACACAATATTAACAATCATATTAAGGGGATATGGAGCATAAATCTAATTGTGTGCGTTTTTTTAAGAAACACATCTCATATTACGTTTCAATAAAAAAAATTCATGCCTGGATTGACTTTGTTATATCTTGACCCTCCTGACAGACTACATAAGAGGTAGCTATAACTAATTGTAGCTAACTATAGAGCTATATAAACTCTTTGGTTAGCAATATAATAACAGAAGCGGTTGAATACACCGCACAGGGGTTAATTGTAGCTAACTATAGGAGCTATATAAGCTCTTTGGTTAGCAATATAATAACAGAAGCGGTTGAATACACAGCACAGAGGTCAATTGTAGCTAACTATAGAGCTATATAAGCTCTTTGGTTAGCAATATAATAACAGAAGCGGTTGAATACACCACACAGGGGTTAATTGTAGCTAACTATAGGAGCTATATAAGCTCTTTGGTTAGCAATATAATAACAGAAGCGGTTGAATACACCGCACAGGGGTTAATTGAAGGGTATTGTGTTCTACCTTTAGACCAAACCATCAGAATCCTCGTTTCCAAGAAAGAATTTATCTTATAGTATCAACAACTCCATTAGCTAGGTTACAGAATAGATGGTCTCACAATTACCCTAATTATAGTTTGTAATTACACTTTATTAATAGTGTAATTATTACCAAAACCGTAGGCCAACTTAGTGGTAAGTATTTCTTTGCTGTATGATACCAGAGAGATTGCAGTACATTTTGTTTTGCACAGTTAGTAACTTTTATTCTCTTCTAAAAATAATCTTTCATATACACATATACAGTATATATAAAGAAATAAGTCAAAATACAAATACAAGAATTATTATTGAATTTACAATTCAAAGCTTTTCGTTGGCAAACAGTACCAACATCATCAAAAATTCCTGTAATAATTCTTGTATTTGTATTTTGACTTATTTCTTTATTAATACACAAAAATACATATTGCGATATATAGTATATATATAGATATAGATATACAAACTCCAGGTGGTTCTAAACCTTTCTCCATTCACTCAAAACCACTTGTAAAAGTAAGGTTATTCTTTACTTGATCCCAGCCTGGGCGCATCTTCTATGTTTCAAGGTACTCGATCATGACCCAGGTCTTCAGGCAACAACTAAACGCTATGTATACAATATGTCTACCATATTTGCTTGTAACAAAGTTGTAAGCACACCTAATGAATGTAAAATTGGTTACTTAGAACTCTTGTTCCTTTTAAAATTTTATACAACGATACGTGTCCGAATGATCTTCAGCTAACAAAGGTTTAGTCACAACCTACAGTCTATAGATATAGCCCCTTAGTCCTATTGTTTCTTCTCCATACACCAAGCAACTATACGTGTCCCCCTAATCTTGCAATAACACAATTGTAGACGCTACCAATTTAACAAGATATACCCCTTAGTCCTCTTGCTTCTTCTCCATACACCAAGCAACCATCGGCTCATCTTCCAATAACACAGTTGTAGTCGCTACCAATTGAACAAGATATGCCACTTAGTCCTCTAGCTTCTTCTCCATACACCAAGCAACCATCCCCTCATCTTCCAAAAACACAGTTGTAGTCGCTACCAATTGAACAAGAAATGCCCACTTAGTCATTTTGCTTCTTCTCCATACACCAAGCAACAATCCTCTCATCTTCCAAAAACAAAGTTGTAGTCGCTACCAATTGAACAAGATATGCCACTTAGTCCTCTAGCTTCTTCTCCATACACCAAGCAACCATCCCCTCATCTTCCAAAAACACAGTTGTAGTCGCTACCAATTGAACAAGATATACCCCTTAGTCTTCTTGCTTCTTCTTCATACACCAAGCAATCATCCTCTCATCTTCCAAATACACAGTTGTAGTCGCTAATAATTGAACAAGATATACCCCTTAGTCCTCTTGCTTCTTCTTCATACACCAAGCAAACATCCTCTCATTTTCCAAAAACAAAGTTGTAGTCGCTACCAATTGAACAAGATATGCCATTTAGTTCTCTAGCTTCTTCTCCATACAACAAGCAACCATCCTCTCATCTTACAATAACACAGTTGTAGTCGCTACCAATTGAACAAGATATTCCACTTAGTCCTCTAGCTTCTCCTCCATACAACAAGCAACCATCCTCTCATCTTCTAATAACACAATTGTAGTCGCTACCAATTTAACAAGATATGCCACTTAGTCCTCTAGCTTCTTCTCCATACAACAAGCAACCATCCTCTCATCTTCTAATAACACAATTGTAGTCGCTACCAATTTAACAAGATATACCACATAGTCCTCTAGCTTCTTCTCCATACAACAAGCAACCATCCTCTCATCTTCTAATAACACAGTTGCAGTCGCTACCAATTGAACAAGATATGCCACTTAGTTCTCTAGCTTTTTCTCCATACAACAAGCAACCATCCCCTCATCTTCCAATAACACAATTGTAGTCGCTACCAATTGAACAAGATATGCCACTTAGTCCTCTAGCTTCTTCTCCATACAACAAGCAACCATCCCCTCATGTTCTTATAACAGAGTTGTAGTCGCTACCAATTAAATAAGATTTGCCCCCTTAGTCATTTTGCTTCTTCTCCATACACCAAGCAACCATTCCCATATCTTCTTTTAACACAGTTGTAGTCGCTATCAATTAAATAAGATATGCCCCCTTAGTCATTTTGCTTCTTTTCCATACACCAAACAACCATCCCCTCATCTTCCAATTAAACAATTGTAGTCGCTACCTATTGAACAAGATATGCCACTTAGTCCTCTAGCTTCGTCTCCATACAACAAGCAACCATCCTCTCATCGTCTAATAACACAGCTGTAGTCGCTACCAATTAAATAAGATATGACCCCTTAGTCATTTTGCTTCTTCTCCATACACCAAGCAAACATTCCCTTATCTTCTTATAACACAATTGTAGTCGCTACCAATTGATCAAGATATGCCACTTAGTCCTCTAGCTTCTTCTCCATACAACAAGCACCCATCCTCTCATCTTCTAATAACACGGTTGTAGTCGCTACCAATTGATCAAGATATGCCACTTAGTCCTCTAGCTTCTTCTCCATACAACAAGCACCCATCCTCTCATCTTCTAATAACACAGTTGTAGTCGCTACCAATTGAACAAGATATGCCACTTAGTAATCTAGCTTCTTCTCCATACAACAAGCAACCATCCCCCATCTTCCAAATACACAGTTGTAGTCGCTACCAATTAAACAAGATATGCCACTTAGTCCTCTAGCTTCTTCTCCATACACCAAGCAACCATCCCCTCATCTTTAAAATACACAGTTGTAGTCGCTACCAATTGAACAAGATATGCCACTTAGTCCTCTAGCTTCTTCTCCATACAACAAGCAACCATCCTCTCATCTTCTAATAACACAATTGTAGTCGCTACCAATTTAACAAGATATGCCACTTAGTCCTCTAGCTTCTTCTCCATACAACAAGCAACCATCCTCTCATCTTCTAATAACACAGTTGCAGTCGCTACCAATTGAACAAGATATGCCACTTAGTTCTCTAGCCTTTTCTCCATACAACAAGCAACCATCCCCTCATCTTCCAATAACACAATTGTAGTCGCTACCAATTCAACAAGATATGCCACTTAGGCCTCTAGCTTCTTCTCCATACAACAAGCAACCATCCCCTCATCTTCTAATAACACAGTTGTAGTCGCTACCAATTAAATAAGATTTGCCCCCTTAGTCATTTTGCTTCTTCTCCATACACCAAGCAACCATTCCCATATCTTCTTTTAACACAGTTGTAGTCGCTATCAATTAAATAAGATATGCCCCCTTAGTCATTTTGCTTCTTTTCCATACACCAAACAACCATCCCCTCATCTTCCAATTACACAATTGTAGTCGCTACCTATTGAACAAGATATGCCACTTAGTCCTCTAGCTTCTTCTCCATACAACAAGCAACCATCCTCTCATCGTCTAATAACACAGTTGTAGTCGCTACCAATTAAATAAGATATGCCCCCTTAGTCATTTTGCTTCTTCTCCATACACCAAGCAACCATTCCCTTATCTTCTTATAACACAATTGTAGTCGCTACCAATTGAACAAGATATGCCACTTAGTCCTCTAGCTTCTCTTCCATACAACAAGCAACCATCCTCTCATCTTCTAATAACACAGTTGTAGTCGCTACCAATTGAACAAGATATGCCACTTAGTAATCTAGCTTCTTCTCCATACAACAAGCAACCATCCCCCATCTTAAAAATACACAGTTGTAGTCGCTACCAATTAAACAAGATATGCCACTTAGTCCTCTAGCTTCTTCTCCATACACCAAGCAACCATCCCCTCATCTTTAAAATACACAGTTGTAGTCGCTACCAATTGAACAAGATATGCCACTTAGTCCTCTAGCTTCTTCTCCATACAACAAGCAACCATCCCCTCATCTTCCAAATACAAAGTTGTAGTCGCTACCAATTGAACAAGATATGCCACTTAGTCCTCCAGCTTCTTCTCCATACAACAAGCAACCATCCTCTCATCTTCTAATAACACAGTTGTAGTCGCTACCAATTGAACAAGATATGCCACTTAGTCTTCTAGCTTCTTCTCCATACAACAAGCAACCATCCCCTCATCTTCCAAATACACAGTTGTAGTCGCTACCAATTGAACAAGATATGCCACTTAGTCCTCCAGCTTCTTCTCCATACAACAAACAACCATCCCCTAATCTTCCAAATACACAGTTGAAGTCGCTACCTATTGAACAAGATATAACCCTTAGTCCTCTTGCTTCTTCTCCATACAACAAGCAACCATCCTCTCATCTTCTAATAACACAATTGTAGTCGCTACCAATTGCACAAGATATGCCACTTAGTCCTCTAGCTTCTTCTCCATACAACAAGCAACCATCCCCTCATCTTCCAAATACACAGTTGTAGTCGCTACCAATTGAACAAGATATGCCACTTAGTCCTCTAGATTCTTCTCCATACACCAAGCAACCATCCCCTCATCTTCCAAAGACACAGTTGTAGTCGCTACCAATTGAACAAGATATGCCACTTAGTCCTCTTGCTTCTTCTCCATACAACAAGCAACCATCCTCTCATCTTCTAATAACACAATTGTAGTCGCTACCAATTGAACAAGATATGCCACTTAGTCCTCTAGCTTTTTCTCCATACAACAAGACACCATCCCCACATCTTCCAATTACACAGTTGTAGTCGCTACCAATTGAACAAGATATGCAACTTAGACCTCTAGCTTCTTCTCCATACAACAAGCAACCATCCTATCATCTTCTAATAACACAGTTGTAGTCGCTACCAATTGAACAATATATGCCACTTAGTCCTCTAGCTTCTTCTCCATACAACAAGCAACCATACCCTCATGTTCCAAATACACAGTCGTAGTCGCTACCAATTGAACAAGATATGCCACTTAGTCCTCTAGCTTCTTCTCCATACAACAAGCAACCATCCCCTCATCTTCTAATAACACAGTTGTAGTCGCTACCAATTGAACAAAATATGCCACTTAGTCCTCTAGCTTCTTATCCATACAACAAGCAACCATCCCCTCATCTTCCAATAACACAGTTGTAGTCGCTACCAATTGAACAAGATATGCCACGTAGTCCTCTACCTTCTTCTCCATACACCAAGCAACCATCCCCTCATCTTCCAAATACACAGTTGTAGTCGTTACCAATTGAACAAGATATGCCACTTAGTCCTCTTGCTTCTTCTTCATACAACAAGCACCCATCCACTCATCTTAAAAATACACAGTTGTAGTCGCTACCAATTGAACAAGATATGCCACTTAGTCCTCTAGCTTCTTCTCCATACAACAGGCAGCCATCCCTTCATCTTCTAATAACACAGTTGTAGTCGCTACCAATTGAACAAGATATGCTACTTAGTCCTCTAGCCTCTTCTCCATACAACAAGCAACCTTCCCCTCATCTTCCAATAACACAGTTGTAGTCGCTACCAATTGAACAAGATATGCCACTTAGTCCTCTAGCTTCATCTCCATACACCAAGCAACCATCTCCTCATCTTCCAAATACACAGTTGTAGTCGCTACCAATTAAATAAGGTATACCCCCTTAGACATTTTGCTTCTTTTCCATACACCAAGCAACCATCCCCTCATCTTCCAATAACACAATTGTAGTCGCTACCAATTGAACAAGATATGCCACTTAGTCCTCTAGATTCTTCTCCATACAACAAGCAACCATCCTCTCATCTTCTAATAACACAGTTGTAGTCGCTACCAATTAAATAAGATATGCCTCCTTAGTCATTTTGCTTCTTTTCCATACAACAAGCAACCATCCTCTCATCTTCCAAAAAGACAGTTGTAGTCGCTACCAAGTGAACAAGATATGCCACTTAGTCCTCTAGCTTCTTCTCCATACAACAAGCAACCATAATCCCATCTTCTAATAACACAGCTGTAGTCGCTACCAATTGAAAAAGATATGCCACTTAGTCCTCTAGCTTCTTCTCCATACAACAAGCAACCATCCTCTCATCTTCTATTAACACAATTGTAGTAGCTACCAATTAAACAAGATATGCCACTTAGTCCTCTAGCTTCTTCTCCATACAACAAGCAACCATCCTCTCATCTTCTAATAACACAGTTGTAGTCGCTACCAATTGAACAAGATATGCCACTTAGTCCTCTAGCTTCTTCTCCATACAACAACCATCCCCTCATCTTCCAATAACACAATTGTAGTCGCTACCAATTGAACAGATATGCCACTTAGTCCTTTAGCTTCTTCTCCATACAACAAGCAACCATCCCCTCATCTTCCAATAACACAGTTGTAGTCGCTACCAATTGAAGAAGATATGCCACTTAGTCCTCTAGCTTCTTATCCATCCTCTAACAAGCAACCATCCCCTCATCTTCTAATAACACAGTTGTAGTCGCTACCAATTGAACAAAATATGCCACTTAGTCTTCTAGCTTCTTCTCCATACAACAAGCAACCATCCTCCCATCTTCTAATAACACAGTTGTAGTCGCTACCAATTGAACAAGATATGCCACTTAGTCCTCTAGCTTCATCTCCATACAACAAGCAACCATCCTCTCATCTTCTAATAACACGGTTGTAGTCGCTACCAATTACATAAGATATGCCTCCTTAGTCATTTTGCTTCTTTTCCATACAACAAGCAACCATCCTCTCATCTTCCAAAAACACAGTTGTAGTCGCTACCAATTGAACAAGATATGCCACTTAGTCCTCTAACTTCTTCTCCATACACCAAGCAACCATCCCCTCATCTTCCAAAAACACAGTTGAAGTCGCTACCAATTGAACAAGAAATGCCCCCTTAGTCATTTTGCTTTTTCTCCATACACCAAGCAACCATCTCCTCATCTTCCAAATACACAGTTGTAGTCGCTACCAATTGAACAAGATATTCCACTTAGTCCTCTAGCTTCTTCTCCATACAACAAGCAACCATCCTCTCATCTTCTAATAACACAATTGTAGTCGCTACCAATTGAACAAGATATGCCACTTAGTCTTCTAGCTTCTTCTCCATACAACAAGCAACCATCCTCTCATCTTCTAATAACACAGTTGCAGTCGCTACCAATTGAACAAGATATGAAACTTAGTTCTCTAGCTTTTTCTCCATACAACAAGCAACCATCCCCTCATCTTCCAATAACACAATTGTAGTCGCTACCAATTGAACAAGATATGCCACTTAGTCCTCTAGATTCTTCTCCATACAACAAGCAACCATCCTCTCATCTTCTAATAACACAGTTGTAGTCGCTACCAATTAAATAAGATATGCCTCCTTAGTCATTTTGCTTCTTTTCCATACAATAAGCAACCATCCTCTCATCTTCCAAAAAGACAGTTGTAGTCGCTACCAATTGAACAAGATATGCCACTTAGTCCTCTAGCTTCTTCTCCATACAACAAGCAACCATAATCCCATCTTCTAATAACACAGTTGTAGTCGCTACCAATTGAACAAGATATGCCACTTAGTCCTCTAGCTTCTTCTCCATACAACAAGCAACCATCCTCTCATCTTCTATTAACACAATTGTAGTAGCTACCAATTAAACAAGATATGCCACTTAGTCCTCTAGCTTCTTCTCCATACAACAAGCAACCATCCTCTCATCTTCTAATAACACAGTTGTAGTCGCTACCAATTGAACAAGATATGCCACTTAGTCCTCTAGCTTCTTCTCCATACAACAACCATCCCCTCATCTTCCAATAACACAATTGTAGTCGCTACCAATTGATCAGATATGCCACTTAGTCCTTTAGCTTCTTCTCCATACAACAAGCAACCATCCCCTCATCTTCCAATAACACAGTTGTAGTCGCTACCAATTGAAGAAGATATGCCACTTAGTCCTCTAGCTTCTTATCCATCCTCTAACAAGCAACCATCCCCTCATCTTCTAATAACACAGTTGTAGTCGCTACCAATTGAACAAAATATGCCACTTAGTCTTCTAGCTTCTTCTCCATACAACAAGCAACCATCCTCCCATCTTCTAATAACACAGTTGTAGTCGCTACCAATTGAACAAGATATGCCACTTAGTCCTCTAGCTTCATCTCCATACAACAAGCAACCATCCTCTCATCTTCTAATAACACGGTTGTAGTCGCTACCAATTACATAAGATATGCCTCCTTAGTCATTTTGCTTCTTTTCCATACAACAAGCAACCATCCTCTCATCTTCCAAAAACACAGTTGTAGTCGCTACCAATTGAACAAGATATGCCACTTAGTCCTCTAACTTCTTCTCCATACACCAAGCAACCATCCCCTCATCTTCCAAAAACACAGTTGAAGTCGCTACCAATTGAACAAGAAATGCCCCCTTAGTCATTTTGCTTTTTCTCCATACACCAAGCAACCATCTCCTCATCTTCCAAATACACAGTTGTAGTCGCTACCAATTGAACAAGATATTCCACTTAGTCCTCTAGCTTCTTCTCCATACAACAAGCAACCATCCTCTCATCTTCTAATAACACAATTGTAGTCGCTACCAATTGAACAAGATATGCCACTTAGTCCTCTAGCTTCTTCTCCATACAACAAGCAACCATCCTCTCATCTTCTAATAACACAGTTGCAGTCGCTACCAATTGAACAAGATATGAAACTTAGTTCTCTAGCTTTTTCTCCATACAACAAGCAACCATCCCCTCATCTTCCAATAACACAATTGTAGTCGCTACCAATTGAACAAGATATGCCACTTAGTCCTCTAGATTCTTCTCCATACAACAAGCAACCATCCTCTCATCTTCTAATAACACAGTTGTAGTCGCTACCAATTAAATAAGATATGCCTCCTTAGTCATTTTGCTTCTTTTCCATACAATAAGCAACCATCCTCTCATCTTCCAAAAAGACAGTTGTAGTCGCTACCAATTGAACAAGATATGCCACTTAGTCCTCTAGCTTCTTCTCCATACAACAAGCAACCATAATCCCATCTTCTAATAACACAGTTGTAGTCGCTACCAATTGAACAAGATATGCCACTTAGTCCTCTAGCTTCTTCTCCATACAACAAGCAACCATCCTCTCATCTTCTATTAACACAATTGTAGTAGCTACCAATTAAACAAGATATGCCACTTAGTCCTCTAGCTTCTTCTCCATACAACAAGCAACCATCCTCTCATCTTCTAATAACACAGTTGTAGTCGCTACCAATTGAACAAGATATGCCACTTAGTCCTCTAGCTTCTTCTCCATACAACAACCATCCCCTCATCTTCCAATAACACAATTGTAGTCGCTACCAATTGAACAGATATGCCACTTAGTCCTTTAGCTTCTTCTCCATACAACAAGCAACCATCCCCTCATCTTCCAATAACACAGTTGTAGTCGCTACCAATTGAAGAAGATATGCCACTTAGTCCTCTAGCTTCTTATCCATCCTCTAACAAGCAACCATCCCCTCATCTTCTAATAACACAGTTGTAGTCGCTACCAATTGAACAAAATATGCCACTTAGTCTTCTAGCTTCTTCTCCATACAACAAGCAACCATCCTCCCATCTTCTAATAACACAGTTGTAGTCGCTACCAATTGAACAAGATATGCCACTTAGTCCTCTAGCTTCATCTCCATACAACAAGCAACCATCCTCTCATCTTCTAATAACACGGTTGTAGTCGCTACCAATTACATAAGATATGCCTCCTTAGTCATTTTGCTTCTTTTCCATACAACAAGCAACCATCCTCTCATCTTCCAAAAACACAGTTGTAGTCGCTACCAATTGAACAAGATATGCCACTTAGTCCTCTAACTTCTTCTCCATACACCAAGCAACCATCCCCTCATCTTCCAAAAACACAGTTGAAGTCGCTACCAATTGAACAAGAAATGCCCCCTTAGTCATTTTGCTTTTTCTCCATACACCAAGCAACCATCTCCTCATCTTCCAAATACACAGTTGTAGTCGCTACCAATTGAACAAGATATTCCACTTAGTCCTCTAGCTTCTTCTCCATACAACAAGCAACCATCCTCTCATCTTCTAATAACACAATTGTAGTCGCTACCAATTGAACAAGATATGCCACTTAGTCCTCTAGCTTCTTCTCCATACAACAAGCAACCATCCTCTCATCTTCTAATAATAAATAAGTTGCAGTCGCTACCAATTGAACAAGATATGAAACTTAGTTCTCTAGCTTTTTCTCCATACAACAAGCAACCATCCCCTCATCTTCCAATAACACAATTGTAGTCGCTACCAATTGAACAAGATATGCCACTTAGTCCTCTAGCTTCTTCTCCATACACCAAGCAACCATTCCCATATCTTCTTATAACACAGTTGTAGTTGCTATCAATTAAATAAGATATGCCCCCTTAGTCATTTTGCTTCTTTTTCATACACCAAGCAACCATCCCCTCATCTTCCAATAACACAATTGTAGTCGCTACCAATTGAACAAGATATGCCACTTAGTAGTCTAGCTTCTTCTCCATACAACAAGCAACCATTCCCTCATCTTCCAAATACAAAGTTGTAGTCGCTACCAATTGAACGAGATATGCCACTTAGTCCTCTAGCTTCTTCTCCATACAACAAGCAACCATCCTCTCATCTTCTAATAACACAGTTGTAGTCGCTACCAATTGAACAAGATATGCCACTTAGTCCTCTAGCTTCTTCTCCATACAACAAGCAACCATCCACTCATCTTCCAAATACACAGATATAGTCGCTACCAATTGAACAAGATATGCCACATAGTCCTCTAGCTTCTTCTCCATACACCAAGCAACCATCCCCTCATCTTGCAAATACACAGTTGTAGTCGCTACCAATTGAACAAGATATGCCACTTAGTCCTCTAGCTTCTTCTCCATACACCAAGAAACCATCCCCTCATCTTCCAAATACACAGTTGTAGTCGCTACCACTTGAACAAGAAATGCCACATAGTCCTCTAGCTTCTTTTCCATACAACAAGCAACCATCCTCTCATCTTCCAAAAAGACAGTTGTAGTCGCTACCAATTGAACAAGATATGCCACTTAGTCCTCTAGCTTCTTCTCCATACAACAAGCAACCATCCCATCATCTTCCAAATACACAGATGTAGTCGCTACCAATTGAACAAGATATGCCACTTAGTCCTCTAGCTTCTTCTCCATTCAACAAGCAACCATCCCCTCATCTTCCAAATACATAGTTGTAGTCGCTACCAATTGAACAAGATATACCAATTAGTCCCCTAGCTTCTCCATACAACAAGCAACCATCCTCTCATCTTCTAACAACACAGTTGTAGTCGCTACCAATTGAACAAGATATGCCACTTGGTCCTCTAGCTTCTTCTCCATACAACAAGCAACCATCCCCTCATCTTCCAAATACACAGTTGTAGTCGCTACCAATTGAACGAGATATGCCACTTAGTCCTCTAGCTTCTTCTCCATACAAAAAGCAACCATCCTCTCATCTTCTAATAACACAGTTGTAGACGCTACCAATTGAACAAGATATGCCACTTAGTCCTCTAGCTTCTTCTCCATACACCAAGCAACCATCCCCTCATCTTCCAAATACACAGTTGTAGTCACTACCAATTGAACACGATATGCCACTTAGTCCTCTAGCTTCTTCTCCATACACAAAGAAACCATCCCCTCATCTTGCAAATATACAGTTGTAGTCGCTACCAATTGAACAAGATATGCCACTTAGTCCTCTAGCTTCTTCTCCATACAACAGGCAGCCCATCCCTTCATCTTCTAATAACACAGTTGTAGTCGCTACCAATTGAACAAGATATGCTACTTAGTCCTCTAGCTTCTTCTCCATACAACAAGAAACCATCCCCTCATCTTCCAAATACACAGTTGTAGTCGCTACCAATTGAACAAGAAATGCCACATAGTCCTCTAGCTTCTTCTCCATACACCAAGCAACCATCCCCTCATCTTCTAATAACACAGTTGTAGTCGCTACCAATTGAACAAGATATGCCACTTAGTCCTCTAGCTTCTTCTCCATACAACAAGCAACCATCCACTCATCTTCTAATAACACAGTTGTAGTCGCTACCAATTGAACAAGATATGCCACTTAGTCCTCTATCTTCTCCTCCATACAACAAGCAACCATCCACTCATCTTCCAAATACACAGATATAGTCGCTACCAATTGAACAAGATATGCCACTTAGTCCTCTAGCTTCTTCTCCATACAAAAAGCAATCATCCTCTCATCTTCTAATAACACAGTTGTAGTCGCTACCAATTGAACAAGATATGCCACTTAGTCCTCTATCTTCTCCTCCATACAACAAGCAACCATCCACTCATCTTCCAAATACACAGATATAGTCGCTACCAATTGAACAAGATATGCCACTTAGTCCTCTAGCTTCTTCTCCATACACCAAGCAACCATCCCCTCATCTTCTAATAACACAGTTGTAGTCGCTACCAATTGAACAAGATATGCCACTTAGTCCTCTAGCTTCTTCTCCATACAACAAGCAACCATCCACTCATCTTCTAATAACACAGTTGTAGTCGCTACCAATTGAACAAGATATGCCACTTAGTCCTCTATCTTCTCCTCCATACAACAAGCAACCATCCACTCATCTTCCAAATACACAGATATAGTCGCTACCAATTGAACAAGATATGCCACTTAGTCCTCTAGCTTCTTCTCCATACAAAAAGCAATCATCCTCTCATCTTCTAATAACACAGTTGTAGTCGCTACCAATTGAACAAGATATGCCACTTAGTCCTCTATCTTCTCCTCCATACAACAAGCAACCATCCACTCATCTTCCAAATACACAGATATAGTCGCTACCAATTGAACAAGATATGCCACTTAGTCCTCTAGCTTCTTCTCCATACAACAAGCAACCATCCCCTCATCTTGCAAATACACAGTTGTAGTAGCTACCAATTGAACAAGATATGCCACTTAGTCCTCTAGCTTCTTCTCCATACACCAAGAAACCATCCCCTCATCTTCCAAATACACAGTTGTAGTCGCTACCAATTGAACAAGAAATGCCACATAGTCCTCTAGCTTCTTCTCCATACACCAAGCAACCATCCTATCATCTTCCAAATACACAGTTGTAGTCGCTACCAATTGAACAAGATATGCCACTTAGTCCTCTAGCTTCTTCTCCATACAAAAAGCAATCATCCTCTCATCTTCTACTAACACAGTTGTAGTCGCTACCAATTGAACAAAATATGCCACTTAGTCCTCTAGCTTCTTCTCCATACAACAAGCAACCATCCCCTCATCTTCCAAATACACAGTTGTAGTCGCTACCAATTGAACAAGAAATGCCACATAGTCCTCTAGCTTCTTCTCCATACACCAAGCAACCATCCTATCATCTTCCAAATACACAGTTGTAGTCGCTACCAATTGAACAAGATATGCCAATTAGTCCTCTAGCTTCTTCTCCATACAAAAAGCAATCATCCTCTCATCTTCTACTAACACAGTTGTAGTCGCTACCAATTGAACAAAATATGCCACTTAGTCCTCTAGCTTCTTCTCCATACAACAAGCAACCATCCCATCATCTTCCAAATACACAGATGTAGTCGCTACCAATTGAACAAGATATGCCACTTAGTCCTCTAGCTTCTTCTCCATACAAAAACCAACCATCCCCTCATCTTCCAAATACACAGTTGTAGTCGCTACCAATTGAACAAGAAATGCCACATAGTCCTCTAGCTTCTTCTCCATACAAAAAGCAATCATCCTCTCATCTTCTACTAACACAGTTGTAGTCGCTACCAATTGAACAAAATATGCCACTTAGTCCTCTAGCTTCTTCTCCATACAACAAGCAACCATCCCATCATCTTCCAAATACACAGATGTAGTCGCTACCAATTGAACAAAATATGCCACTTAGTCCTCTAGCTTCTTCTCCATACAACAAGCAACCATCCCATCATCTTGCAAATACACAGTTGTAGTCGCTACCAATTGAACAAGATATGCCACTTTGTCCTCTAGCTTCTTCTCCATACAACAAGCAACCATCCCATCATCTTCCAAATACACAGATGTAGTCGCTACCAATTGAACAAGATATGCCACTTAGTCCTCTAGCTTCTTCTCCATACAAAAACCAACCATCCCCTCATCTTCCAAATACACAGTTGTAGTCGCTACCAATTGAACAAGATATACCAGTTAGTCCCCTAGCTTCTTCTCCATACAACAAGCAACCATCCTCTCATCTTCTAATAACACAGTTGTAGTCGCTACCAATTGAAAAAGATATGCCAATTGGTCCTCTAGCTTCTTCTCCATACAACAAGCAACCATCCCCTCATCTTCCAAATACACAGTTGTAGTCGCTACCAATTGAACGAGATATGCCACTTAGTCCTCTAGCTTCTTCTCCATACAACAAGCAACCATCCTCTCATCTTCTAATAACACAGTTGTAGTCGCTGCCAATTGAACAAGATATGCCACTTAGTCCTCTAGCTTCTTCTCCATACAACAAGCAACCATCCACTCATCTTCCAAATACACAGATATAGTCGCTACCAATTGAACAAGATATGCCACTTAGTCCTCTAGCTTCTTCTCCATACACCAAGCAACAATCCTCTCATCTTCCAAAAACACAGTTGTAGTCGCTACCAATTGAACAAGAAATGCCCACTTAGTCATTTTGCTTCTTCTCCATACACCAAGCAACCATCCCCTCATCTTCCAAATACACGGTTTTAGTCGCTACCAATTGAACAAGATATGCCACTTAGTCCTCTAGCTTCTTCTCCATACAACAAGCAACCATCCTCTCATCTTCTATTAACACAGTTGCAGTCGCTACCAATTGAACAAAATATGCCACTTAGTCCTCTAGCTTCTTCTCCATACAACAAGCAACCATCCCCTCATCTTCCAAATACACAGTTGTTGTCGCTAATAATTGAACAAGATATGCCACTTAGTCCTCTAGCTTCTTCTCCATACAACAAACAACCTTCCCCTCATCTTCCAATAACACAGTTGTAGTCGCTACGAATTGAACAAGATATGCCACTTAGTCCTCTAGCTTCTTCTCCATTCACCAAGCAACCATCCCCTCATCTTCCAAATACACAGTTGTAGTCGCTACCAATTGAACAAAATATGCCACATAGTCCTCTAGCTTCTTCTCCATACAACAAGCAACCACCCCCTCATGTTCCAAATACACAGTTGTAGTCGCTACCAATTGAACAAGATATGCCACTTAGTCCTCTAGCTTCTTCTCCATACAACAAGCAACCATCCCCTCATCTTCTAATAACACAGTTGTAGTCGCTACCAATTGAACAAAATATGCCACTTAGTCCTCTAGCTTCTTATCCATACAACAAGCAACCATCCCCTCATCTTCCAATAACACAGTTGTAGTCGCTACCAATTGAACAAGATATGCCACTTAGTCCTCTACCTTCTTCTCCATACACCAAGCAACCATCCCCTCATCTTCCAAATACACAGTTGTAGTCGTTACCAATTGAACAAGATATGCCACTTAGTCCTCTTGCTTCTTCTCCATACAACAAGCACCCATCCCCTCATCTTAAAAATACACAGTTGTAGTCGCTACCAATTGAACAAGATATGCCACTTAGTCCTCTAGCTTCTTCTCCATACAACAGGCAGCCATCCCTTCATCTTCTAATAACACAGTTGTAGTCGCTACCAATTGAACAAGATATGCTACTTAGTCCTCTAGCTTCTTCTCCATACAACAAGCAACCTTCCCCTCATCTTCCAATAACACAGTTGTAGTCGCTACCAATTGAACAAGATATGCCACTTAGTCCTCTAGCTTCATCTCCATACACCAAGCAACCATCTCCTCATCTTCCAAATACACAGTTGTAGTCGCTACCAATTAAATAAGGTATACAACCTTAGACATTTTGCTTCTTTTCCATACACCAAGCAACCATCCCCTCATCTTCCAATAACACAATTGTAGTCGCTACCAATTGAACAAGATATGCCACTTAGTCCTCTAGATTCTTCTCCATACAACAAGCAACCATCCTCTCATCTTCTAATAACACAGTTGTAGTCGCTACCAATTAAATAAGATATGCCTCCTTAGTCATTTTGCTTCTTTTGCATACAACAAGCAACCATCCTCTCATCTTCCAAAAAGACAGTTGTAGTCGCTACCAATTGAACAAGATATGCCACTTAGTCCTCTAGCTTCTTCTCCATACAACAAGCAACCATAATCCCATCTTCTAATAACACAGTTGTAGTCGCTACCAATTGAACAAGATATGCCACTTAGTCCTCTAGCTTCTTCTCCCTACAACAAGCAACCATCCTCTCATCTTCTATTAACACAATTGTAGTACTACCAATTAACCAAGATATGCCACTTAGTCCTCTAGCTTCTTCTCCATACAACAAGCAACCATCCTCTCATCTTCTAATAACACAGTTGTAGTCGCTACCAATTGAACAAGATATGCCACTTAGTCCTCTAGCTTCTTCTCCATACAACAACCATCCCCTCATCTTCCAATAACACAATTGTAGTCGCTACCAATTGAACAAGATATGCCACTTAGTCCTTTAGCTTCTTCTCCATACAACAAGCAACCATCCCCTCATCTTCCAATAACACAGTTGTAGTCGCTACCAATTGAAGAAGATATGCCACTTAGTCCTCTAGATTCTTATCCATCCTCTAACAAGCAACCATCCCCTCATCTTCTAATAACACAGTTGTAGTCGCTACCAATTGAACAAAATATGCCACTTAGTCTTCTAGCTTCTTCTCCATACAACAATCAACCATCCTCCCATCTTCTAATAACACAGTTGTAGTCGCTACCAATTGAACAAGATATGCCACTTAGTCCTCTGGCTTCATCTCCATACAACAAGCAACCATCCTCTCATCTTCTAATAACACGGTTGTAGTCGCTACCAATTACATAAGATATGCCTCCTTAGTCATTTTGCTTCTTTTCCATACAACAAGCAACCATCCTCTCATCTTCCAAAAACACAGTTGTAGTCGCTACCAATTGAACAAGATATGCCACTTAGTCCTCTAACTTCTTCTCCATACACCAAGCAACCATCCCCTCATCTTCCAAAAACACAGTTGAAGTCGCTACCAATTGAACAAGAAATGCCCCCTTAGTCATTTTGCTTTTTCTCCATACACCAAGCAACCATCTCCTCATCTTCCAAATACACAGTTGTAGTCGCTACCAATTGAACAAGATATTCCACTTAGTCCTCTAGCTTCTTCTCCATACACCAAGCAACCATCCCCTCATCTTCCAAATACACAGTTGTAGTCGCTACCAATTGAACAAGATATGCCACTTAGTCCTCTAGCTTCTTCTCCATACAACAAGCAACCATCCTCTCATCTTCTAATAACACATTTGTAGTCGCTACCAATTAAATAAGATATGCCCCCTTAGTCATTTTGCTTCTTCTCCATACACCAAGTAATCATTCCGTTATCTTCTTATAACACAGTTGTAGTCGCTATCAATTAAATAAGATATGCCCCCTTAGTCATTTTGCTTCTTTTCCATACAACAAGCAACCATCCCCTCATCTTCCAATTACACAATTGTAGTCGCTACCAATTGAACAAGATATGCCACTTAGTCCTCTAACTTCTTCTCCATACAACAAGCAACCATCCTCTCATCGTCTAATAACACAGTTGTAGTCGCTACCAATTAAAAAAGATATGCCCCCTTAGTCATTTTGCTTCTTCTCCATACAACAAGCAACCATCCTCTCATCGTCTAATAACACAGTTGTAGTCGCTACCAATTAAAAAAGATATGCCCCCTTAGTCATTTTGCTTCTTCTCCATACACCAAGCAACCATTCCCTTATCTTCTTATAACACAATTGTAGTCGCTACCAATTGAACAAGATATGCCACTTAGTCCTCTAGCTTCTTCTCCATACAACAAGCAACCATCCCCTCATCTTCCAAATACAAAGTTGTAGTCGCTACCAATTGAACAAGATATGCCACTTAGTCCTCCAGCTTCTTCTCCATACAACAAGCAACCATCCTCTCATCTTCTAATAACATAGTTGTAGTCGCTACCAATTGAACAAGATATGCCACTTAGTCCTCTAGCTTCATCTCCATTCAACAAGCAACCATCCCCTCATCTTCCAAATACACAGTTGTAGTCGCTACCAATTGAACAAGATATGCCACTTAGTCCTCTAACTTCTTCTCCATACAACAAGCAACCATCCCCTCATCTTCCAAATACACAGTTGAAGTCGCTACCAATTGAACAAGATATACCCCTTAGTCCTCTTGCTTCTTCTCCATACAACAAGCAACCATCCTCTCATCTTCTAATAACACAATTGTAGTCGCTACCAATTGCACAAGATATGCCACTTAGTCCTCTAGCTTCTTCTCCATACAACAAGCAACCATCCCCTCATCTTCCAAATACACAGTTGTAGTCGCTACCAATTGAACAAGATATGCCACTTAGTCCTCTAGATTATTCGCCATACACCAAGCAACCATCCCCTCATCTTCTAAATACACAGTTGTTGTCGCTACATATTGAACAAGATATGCCACTTAGTCCTCTTGCTTCTTCTCCATACAACAAGCAACCATCCTCTCATCTTCTAATAACACAATTGTAGTCGCTACCAATTGAACAAGATATGCCACTTAGTCCTCTAGCTTCTTCTCCATACAACAAGACACCATCCCCTCATCTTCCAAATACACAGTTGTAGTCGCTACCAATTGAACAAGATATGCAACTTAGTCCTCTAGCTTCTTCTCCATACAACAAGCAACCATCCCCTCATCTTCCAAATACACAGTTGTAGTCGCTACCAATTGAACAAGATATGCCACTTAGTCCTCTAGCTTCTTCTCCATACACCAAGCAACCATCCCCTCATCTTCCAAAAACACAGTTTTAGTCGCTACCAATTGAACAAGATATGCCACTTAGTCCTCTAGCTTCTCCTCCATACACCAAGCAACCATCCCCTCATCTTCCAAATACACAGTTGTAGTCGCTACCAATTGAACAAGATATGCTACTTAGTCCTCTAGCTTCTTCTCCATACAACAAGCAACCATCCCCTCATCTTGCAAATACACAGTTGTAGTCGCTACCAATTGAACAAGATATGCCACTTAGTCCTCTAGCTTCTTCTCCATACACCAAGCAACCATCCCCTCATCTTCCAAATACACAGTTGTAGTCGCTACCAATTGAACAAGAAATGCCACATAGTCCTCTAGCTTCTTTTCCATACAACAAGCAACCATCCCCTCATCGTCCAAATACACAGTTGTAGTCGCTAAAAATTGAACAAGATATACCAATTAGTCCTCTAGCTTCTTCTCCATACAACAAACAACCATCCTCTCATCTTCTAATAACGCAGTTGTAGTCGCTACCAATTGACCAAGATATGCGACTTAGTCCTCTAGCTTCTTCTCCATACACCAAGCAACCATCCCCTCATCTTCCAAATACACAGTTGTAGTCGCTACCAATTGAACAAGAAATGCCACATAGTCCTCTAGCTTCTTTTCCATACAACAAGCAACCATCCCCTCATCGTCCAAATACACAGTTGTAGTCGCTAAAAAGTGAACAAGATATACCAATTAGTCTTCTAGCTTCTTCTCCATACAACAAACAACCATCCTCTCATCTTCTAATAACACAGTTGCAGTCGCTACCAATTGAACAAGATATGCCACTTAGTCCTCTAGCTTCTTCTCCATACAACAAGCAACCATCCCATCATCTTCCAAATACACAGATGTAGTCGCTACCATTTGAACAAGATATGCCACTTAGTCCTCTAGCTTCTTCTCCATACAACAAGCAACCAACCCCTCATCTTCCAAATACAAAGATGTAGTCGCTACCAATTGAACAAGATATGCCACTTAGTCCTCTAGCTTCTTCTCCATACAACAAGCAACCATCCCCTCATCTTCCAAATACACAGTTGTAGTCGCTACAAAAGGAACAAGATATACCAATTAGTCCTCTAGCTTCTTCTCCATACAACAAGCAACCATCCTCTCATCTTCTAATAACACAGTTGTAGTCGCTACCAATTGAACAAGATATGCCACTTGGTCCTTTAGCTTCTTCTCCATATAACAAGCAACCATCCCCTCATCTTCCAAATACACAGTTTTAGTCGCTACCAATTGAACAAGATATGCCACTTAGTCCTCTAGCTTCTTCTCCATACAACAAGCAACCATCCTCTCATCTTCTAATAACACAGTTGCAGTCGCTACCAATTGAACAAAATATGACACTTAGTCCTCTAGCTTCTTCTCCATACAACAAACAACCTTCCCCTCATCTTCCAAATACACAGTTGTTGTCGCTAATAATTGAGCAAGATATACCACTTAGTCCTCTAGCTTCTTCTCCATACAACAAGCAACCATCCTCTCATCTTCTAATAACACAGTTGTAGTCGCTACCAATTGAACAAGATATGCCACTTAGACCTCTAACTTCTTCTCCATACAACAAGCAACCAACCCCTCATCTTCCAAATACACAGTTGTAGTCGCTACCAATTGAACAAGATATGCCACTTAGTCCTCTTGCTTCTTCTCCATACACCAAGCAACCATCCCCTCATCTTCCAATAACACAGTTGTAGTCGCTACCAATTGAACAAGATATGCCACTTAGTCCTCTTGCTTCTTCTCCATACAACAAGCAACCATCCCCTCATCTTCCAAATACACAGTTGTAGTCGCTACCAATTGAATAAGATATGCCACTTATTCCTCTAGCTTCTTCTCCATACAACAAGCAACCATCCCTTCATCTTCTAATAACACAGTTGTAGTCGCTACCAATTGAACAAGATATGCCACTTAGTCCTCTAGCTTCTTCTCCATACAACAAGCAACCATCCCCTCATCTTCTAATAACACAGTTGTAGTCGCTACCAATTGAACAAGATATGCCACTTAGTCCTCTAGCTTCTTCTCCATACAACAAGCAACCGTCCCCTCATCTTCCAAAAACACAGTTGTAGTCGCTACCAATTGAACTAGATATGCCACTTAGTCCTCTAGCTTCTTCTCCATACAACAAGCAACCTTCCCCTCATCCTCTAATAACACAGTTGTAGTCGCTACCAATTGAACTAGATATGCCACTTAGTCCTCTAGCTTCTTCTCCATACACCAAGCAACCATCCCCTCATCTTCCAAATACAGAGTTGTAGTCGCTACCAATTGAACAAGATATGCCACTTAGTCCTCTAACTTCTTCTCCATACAACAAGCAACCAACCCCTCATCTTCCAAATACACAGTTGTAGTCGCTACCAATTGAACAAGATATGCCACTTAGTCCTCTAGCTTCTTCTCCATACACCAAGCAACCATCCCCTCATCTTCCAAATACAGAGTTGTAGTCGCTACCAATTGAACAAGATATGCCACTTAGTCCTCTTGCTTCTTCTCCATACAACAAGCAACCATCCCCTCATCTTCCAAATACACAGTTGTAGTCGCTACCAATTGAATAAGATATGCCACTTATTCCTCTAGCTTCTTCTCCATACAACAAGCAACCATACCTTCATCTTCTAATAACACAGTTGTAGTCGCTACCAATTGAACAAGATATGCCACTTAGTCCTCTAGCTTCTTCTCCATACAACAAGCAACCATCCCCTCATCTTCTAATAACACAGTTGTAGTTGCTACCAATTGAACAAAATATGCCACTCAGTCCTCTAGCTTCTTCTCCATACAACAAGCAACCATCCCCTCATCTTCTAATAACACAGTTGTAGTCGCTACCAATTGAACAAGATATGCCACTTAGTCCTCTAGCTTCTTCTCCATACAACAAGCAACCATCCTCTCATCTTCTAATAACACAGTTGTAGTCGCTACCAATTGAACAAGATATGCCACTTAGTCCTCTAGCTTCTTCTCCATACAACAAGCAACCGTCCCCTCATCTTCCAAAAACACAGTTGTAGTCGCTAATAATTGAACTAGATACGCCACTTAGTCCTCTAGCTTCTTCTCCATACAACAAGCAACCATCCCTTCATCTTCTAATAACACAGTTGTAGTCGCTACCAATTGAACAAGATATGCCACTTAGTCCTCTAGCTTCTTCTCCATACAACAAGCAACCTTCCCCTCATCTTCCAATAACACAGTTGTAGTCGCTACCAATTGAACTAGATATGCCACTTAGTCCTCTAGCTTCTTCTCCATACACCAAGCAACCATCCCCTCATCTTAAAAATACAGAGTTGTAGTCGCTACCAATTGAACAAGATATGCCACTTAGTCCTCTAGCTTCTTCTCCATACAACATGCAACCATCCCCTCATCTTCCAAATACACAGTTGTAGTCGCTACCAATTGAACAAGGTATACCACTTGGTACTCTAGCTTCTTCTCCATACAACAAGCAACCATCCTCCCATCTTCTAAAAACACAGTTGTAGTCGCTACCAATTGAGCAAGATATACCCCTTAGTCCTCTTGCTTCTTCTTCATCCAACAAGCAATCATCCCCTCATCTTCTAATAACACAGTTGTACTTGTTACGAATTGAACAAAATATGCCACTTAGTCCTCTAGCTTCTTCTCCATACACGAAGCAACCATCCTCCCATCTTCCAATAACACAAATGTAGTCGCTACCAATTGAACAAGATATGCCACTTAGTCCTCTAGCTTCTTCTCCATACAACAAGCAACCATCCTCCCATCTTCCAATAACACAATTGTAGTCGCTACCAATTGAACAAGATATGCCACTTAGTCCTCTAGCTTCTTCTCCATACAACATGCAACCATCCTCCCATCTTCTAATAACACAGTTGTAGTCGCTACCAATTGACCAAGATATACCCCTTAGTCCTCTTGCTTCTTCTTCATCCACCAAGCAACCATCCCCTCATCTTCTAATAACACAATTGTAGTCGCTACCAATTGAACAAGATATGCCACTTAGTCCTCTAGCTTCTTCTCCATACAACAAGCAACCATCCCCTCATCTTCCAATAACACAATTGTAGTCGCTACCAATTGAACAAGATATGCCACTTAGTCCTCTAGCTACTTCTCCATACAACAAGCAACCATCCTCTCATCTTCTAATAACACAGTTGTAGTCGCTACCAATTAAATAAGATAAGCCCCCTTAGTCATTTTGCTTCTTCTCCATACAACAAGCAACCATCCCCTCATCTTCCAAAAACGTAGTTGTAGTCGCTACCAATTGAAAAAGATATGCCACTTAGTCCTCTAGCTTCTTCTCCATACACCAAGCAACCATCCCCTCATCTTCCAAAAACACAGTTGTAGCCGCTACCAATTGAACAAGAAATGCCCCCTTAGTCATTTTGTTCCTTCTCCATACACCAAGCAACCATCCCCTCATCTTTTAAATACACAGTTGTAGTCGCTACCAATTGAACAAGATATGCCACTTAGTACTCTAGCTTCTTCTCCATACAACAAGCAACCATCCTCTCATCTTCTAATAACACAGTTGTAGTCGCTACCAATTAAATACGATATGCCCCCTTAGTCATTTTGCTTCTTTTCCATACACCAAGTAACCATCCCCTCCTCTTCCAACAACACAATTGTAGTCGCTACCAATTGAACAAGATATGCCACTTAGTCCTCTTGCTTCTTCTCCATACAACAAGCAACCATCCTCTCATCTTCTAATAACACAATTGTAGTCGCTACCAATTGAACAAGATATGACACTTAGTCCTCCAGCTTCTTCTCCATACAACAAGCAACCATCCCCTCATCTTCCAAATACACAGTTGTAGTCGCTACCAATTGAACAAGATATGCCAATTAGTCCTCTAGCTTCTTCTGCATACAACAAGCAACCATCCCCTCATCTTCTAATAACACAGTTGTAGTCGCTACCAATTGAACAAGATATGAAACTTATTCCTCTAGCTTCTTCTCCATACAACAAGCAACCATCCCTTCATCTTCTAATAACACAGTTGTAGTCGCTACCAATTTAACAAGATATGCCACTTAGTCCTCTAGCTTCTTCTCCATACAACAAGCAACCATCCCTTCATCTTCTAATAACACAGTTGTAGTCGCTACCAATTTAACAAGATATGCCACTTAGTCCTCTAGCTTCTTCTCCATACAACAAGCAACCATCCCCTCATCTTCTAATAACACAGTTGTAGTCGCTACCAATTGAACAAGATAAGCCACTTAGTCCTCCAGCTTCTTCTCCATACAACAAGCAACCATCCCCTCATCTTCCAAATACACAGTTGTAGTCGCTACCAATTGAACAAGATATGCCAATTAGTCCTCTAGCTTCTTCTCCATACAACAAGCAACCATCCCCTCATCTTCTAATAACACAGTTGTAGTCGCTACCAATTGAACAAGATATGAAACTTATTCCTCTAGCTTCTTCTCCATACAACAAGCAACCATCCCTTCATCTTCTAATAACACAGTTGTAGTCGCTACCAATTTAACAAGATATGCCACTTAGTCCTCTAGCTTCTTCTCCATACAACAAGCAACCATCCCTTCATCTTCTAATAACACAGTTGTAGTCGCTACCAATTTAACAAGATATGCCACTTAGTCCTCTAGCTTCTTCTCCATACAACAAGCAACCATCCCCTCATCTTCTAATAACACAGTTGTAGTCGCTACCAATTGAACAAGATATGCCACTTAGTCCTCTAGCTTCTTCTCCATACAACAAGCAACCATCCTCTCATCTTCTAATAACACAGTTGTAGTCGCTACCAATTGAACAAGATATGCCACTTAGTCCTCTAGCTTCTTCTCCATACACCAAGCAACCATCCCCTCATCTTCCAAATACACAGTTGTAGTCGCTACCAATTGAACAAGATATGCCAATTAGTCCTCTAGCTTCTTCTCCATACAACAAGCAACCGTCCCCTCATCTTCCAAAAACACAGTTGTAGTCGCTACCAATTGAACAAGATATGCCACTTAGTCCTCTAGCTTCTTCTCCATACACCAAGCAACCATCCCCTCATCTTCCAAATACACAGTTGTAGTCGCTACCAATTGAACAAGATATGCCACTTAGTCCTCTTGCTTCTTCTCCATACAACAAGCAACCATCCCCTCATCTTCCAAATACACAGTTAAAGTCGCTACCAATTGAACAAGATATGCCACTTATTCCTCTAGCTTCTTCTCCATACAACAAGCAACCATCCCTACATCTTCTAATAACACAGTTGTAGTCGCTACCAATTGAACAAGATATGCCACTTAGTCCTCTAGCTTCTTCTCCATACAACAAGCAACCATCCCCTCATCTTCTAATAACACAGTTGTAGTCGCTACCAATTGAACAAGATATGCCACTTAGTCCTCTAGCTTCTTCTCCATACAACAAGCAACCATCCTCTCATCTTCGAATAACACAGTTGTAGTCGCTACCAATTGAACAAGATATGCCACTTAGTCTCTAGCCTCTTCTCCATACAACAAGCAACCGTCCCCTCATCTTCCAAAAACACAGTTGTAGTCGCTACCAATTGAACAAGATATGCCACTTAGTCCTCTAGCTTCTTCTCCATACAACAAGCAACCATCCTCTCATCTTCTAATAACACAGTTGTAGTCGCTACCAATTGAACAAGATATGCCACTGAGTCCTCTAGCTTCTACTCCATACAACAAGCAACCTTCCCCTCATCTTCCAATAACACAGTTGTAGTCGCTACCAATTGAACTAGATATGCCACTTAGTCCTCTAGCTTCTTCTCCATACACCAAGCAACCATCCCCTCATCTTCCAAATACAGAGTTGTAGTCGCTACCAATTGAACAAGATATGCCACTTAGTCCTCTAGCTTCTTCTCCATACAACAAGCAACCATCCCCTCATCTTCCAAATACACAGTTGTAGTCGCTACCAATTGAACAAGGTATACCACTTAGTACTATAGCTTCTTCTCCATACAACATGCAACCAATCTCCCATGTTCTAAAAACACAGTTTTAGTCGCTACCAATTGAACAAGATATACCCCTTAGTCCTCTTGCTTCTTCTTCATCCAACAAGCAACCATCCCTGCATCTTCTAATAACACAGTTGTAGTTGTTACGAATTGAACAAAATATGCCAGTTAGTCCTCTAGCTTCTTCTCCATACACGAAGCAACCATCCTCCCATCTTCCAATAACACAATTGTAGTCGCTACCAATTGAACAAGATATGCCACTTAGTCCTCTAGCTTCTTCTCCATACAACAAGCAACCATCCTCTCATCTTCCAATAACACAATTGTAGTCGCTACCAATTGAACAAGATATGCCACTTACTTAGTCCTCTAGCTTCTTCTCCATACAACAAGCAACCATCCTCCCATCTTCTAATAACACAGTTGTAGTCGCTACCAATTGAACAAGATATACCCCTTAGTCCTCTTGCTTCTTCTTCATCCACCAAGCAACCATCCCCTCATCTTCTAATAACACAATTGTAGTCGCTACCAATTGAACAAGATATGCCACTTAGTCCTCTAGCTTCTTCTCCATACAACAAGCAACCATCCCCTCATCTTCCAATAACACAATTGTAGTCGCTACCAATTGAACAAGATATGCCACTTAGTCCTCTAGCTTCTTCTCCATACAACAAGCAACCATCCTCTCATCTTCTAATAACACAGTTGTAGTCGCTACCAATTAAATAAGATAAGCCCCCTTAGTCATTTTGCTTCTTCTCCATACAACAAGCAACCATCCCCTCATCTTCCAAAAACGTAGTTGTAGTCGCTACCAATTGAACAAGATATGCCACTTAGTCCTCTATCTTCTTCTCCATACACCAAGCAACCATCCCCTCATCTTCCAAAAACACAGTTGTAGCCGCTACCAATTGAACAAGAAATGCCCCCTTAGTCATTTTGTTCCTTCTCCATACACCAAGCAACCATCCCCTCATCTTTTAAATACACAGTTGTAGTCGCTACCAATTGAACAAGATATGACACTTAGTACTCTAGCTTCTTCTCCATACAACAAGCAACCATCCCCTCATCTTCCAAAAACGTAGTTGTAGTCGCTACCAATTGAACAAGATATGCCACTTAGTCCTCTATCTTCTTCTCCATACACCAAGCAACCATCCCCTCATCTTCCAAAAACACAGTTGTAGCCGCTACCAATTGAACAAGAAATGCCCCCTTAGTCATTTTGTTCCTTCTCCATACACCAAGCAACCATCCCCTCATCTTCCAAATACACAGTTGTAGTCGCTACCAATTGAACAAGATATGCCACTTAGTCCTCTTGCTTCTTCTCCATACAACAAGCAACCATCCCCTCATCTTCCAAATATACAGTTGTAGTCGCCACCAATTGAACAAGATATGCCACTTAGTCCTCTAGCTTCTTCTCCATACAACAAGCAACCATCCCTTCATCTTCTAATAACACAGTTGTAGTCGCTACCAATTGAACAAGATATGCCACTTAGTCCTTTAGCTTCTACTCCATACAACAAGCATCCATCCTCTCATCTTCTAATAACACAGTTGTAGTCGCTACCAATTGAACAAGATATGCCACTTAGTCCTCTAGCTTCTTCTCCATACAACAAGCAACCGTCCCCTCATCTTCCAAAAACACAGTTGTAGTCGCTACCAATTGAACAAGATATGCCACTTAGTCCTCTAGCTTCTTCTCCATACAACAGGCAGCCATCCCTTCATCTTCTAATAACACAGTTGTAGTCGCTACCAATTGAACAAGATATGCTACTTAGTCCTCTAGCTTCTTCTCCATACAACAAGCAACCTTCCCCTCATCTTCCAATAACACAGTTGTAGTCGCTACCAATTGAACAAGATATGCCACTTAGTCCTCTAGCTTCATCTCCATACACCAAGCAACCATCTCCTCATCTTCCAAATACACAGTTGTAGTCGCTACCAATTAAATAAGGTATACAACCTTAGACATTTTGCTTCTTTTCCATACACCAAGCAACCATCCCCTCATCTTCCAATAACACAATTGTAGTCGCTACCAATTGAACAAGATATGCCACTTAGTCCTCTAGATTCTTCTCCATACAACAAGCAACCATCCTCTCATCTTCTAATAACACAGTTGTAGTCGCTACCAATTAAATAAGATATGCCTCCTTAGTCATTTTGCTTCTTTTGCATACAACAAGCAACCATCCTCTCATCTTCCAAAAAGACAGTTGTAGTCGCTACCAATTGAACAAGATATGCCACTTAGTCCTCTAGCTTCTTCTCCATACAACATGCAACCATAATCCCATCTTCTAATAACACAGTTGTAGTCGCTACCAATTGAACAAGATATGCCACTTAGTCCTCTAGCTTCTTCTCCCTACAACAAGCAACCATCCTCTCATCTTCTATTAACACAATTGTAGTACTACCAATTAACCAAGATATGCCACTTAGTCCTCTAGCTTCTTCTCCATACAACAAGCAACCATCCTCTCATCTTCTAATAACACAGTTGTAGTCGCTACCAATTGAACAAGATATGCCACTTAGTCCTCTAGCTTCTTCTCCATACAACAAGCAACCGTCCCCTCATCTTCCAAAAACACAGTTGTAGTCGCTACCAATTGAACAAGATATGCCACTTAGACCTCTAGCTTCTTCTCCATACAACAAGCAACCATCCCTTCATCTTCTAATAACACAGTTGTAGTCGCTACCAATTGAACAAGATATGCCACTTAGTCCTCTAGCTTCTTCTCCATACAACAAACAACCTTCCCCTCATCTTCAATAACACAGTTGTAGTCGCTACCAATTGAACAAGATATGCCACTTAGTCCTCTAGCTTCTTCTCCATACACCAAGCAACCATCCCCTCATCTTCCAAATACACAGTTGTAGTCGCTACCAATTGAACAAGATATGCCACTTAGTCCTCTAGCTTCTTCTCCATACAACAAGCAACCATCCCCTCATCTTCCAAATACACAGTTGTAGTCGCTACCAATTGAACAAGGTATACCACTTAGTACTCTAGCTTCTTCTTCATCCAACAAGCAACCATCCCCTCATCTTCTAATAACACAGTTGTAGTTGTTACGAATTGAACAAAATATGCCACTTAGTCCTCTAGCTTCTTCTCCATACACGAAGCAACCATCCTCCCATCTTCCAATAACACAATTGTAGTCGCTAAGAAATTGAACAAGATATGCCACTTAGTCCTCTAGCTTCTTCTCCATACAACAAGCAACCATCCTCCCATCTTCTAATAACACAGTTGTAGTCGCTACCAATTGAACAAGATATACCCCTTAGTCCTCTTGCTTCTTCTTCATCCACCAAGCAACCATCCCCTCATCTTCTAATAACACAATTGTAGTCGCTACCAATTGAACAAGATATGCCACTTAGTCCTCTAGCTTCTTCTCCATACAACAAGCAACCATCCCCTCATCTTCCAATAACACAATTGTAGTCGCTACCAATTGAACAAGATATGCCACTTAGTCCTCTAGCTTCTTCTCCATACAACAAGCAACCATCCTCTCATCTTCTAATAACACAGTTGTAGTCGCTACCAATTAAATAAGATAAGCCCCCTTAGTCATTTTGCTTCTTCTCCATACAACAAGCAACCATTCCCTCATCTTCCAAAAACGTAGTTGTAGTCGCTACCAATTGAACAAGATATGCCACTTAGTCCTCTAGCTTCTTCTCCATACACCAAGCAACCATCCCCTCATCTTCCAAAAACACAGTTGTAGCCGCTACCAATTCAACAAGATATGCCACTTAGTCCTCTAGCTTCTTCTCCATACACCAAGCAACCATCACCTCATCTTTCAAATACACAGTTCTAGTCGCTACCAACTGAACAAGATATGCCACTTAGTCCTCTAGCTTCTTCTCCATACAACAAGCAACCATCCTCTCATCTTCTAATAACACAGTTGTAGTCGCTACCAATTGATCAAGATATGCCACTTAGTCCTCTAGCTTCTTCTCCATACAACAAGCACCCATCCCCTCATCTTCCAAATACACAGTTGTAGTCGATACCAATTGAACAAGATATGCCACTTAGTCCTCAAGCTTCTGCTCCATACACCAAGCAACCATCCCCTCATCTTCCAAATACACAGTTGTAGTCGCTACCAATTGAACAAGATATGCCACTTAGTCCTCTAGCTTCTCCTCCATACACCAAGCAACCATCCCCTCATCTTCCAAATACACAGTTGTAGTCGCTACCAATTGAACAAGATATGCCACTTAGTCCTCTAGCTTCTTCTCCATACACCAAGCAACCATCCCCTCATCTTCCAAATATACAGTTGTAGTCGCTACCAATTGAACAAGATATGCCACTTAGTCCTCTATCTTCTTCTCTATACACCAAACAACCATCCCCTCATCTTCCAAATACACAGTTGTAGTCGCTACCAATTGAACAAGATATGCCACTTAGTCCTCTAGCTTCTTCTCCATACAACAAGCAACCATCCTCTCATCTTCTAATAACACAGTTGTAGTCGCTACCAATTAAATAAGATATGCCCCTTAGTCATTTTGCTTCTTCTCCATACACCAAGCAACCATTCCCTTATCTTCTTATAACACAGTTGTACTCGCTACCAATTGAACAAGATATGCCACTTAGTCCTCTAGCTTCTTCTCCATACAACAAGCAACCATCCTCTCATCTTCTAATAACACAGTTGTAGTCGCTACCAATTGAACAAGATATGCCACTTAGTCCTCTAGCTTCTTCTCCATACAACAAGCAACCATCCCTTCATCTTCTAATAACACAGTTGTAGTCGCTACCAATTGAACAAGATATGCCACTTAGTCCTCTAGCTTCTTCTCCGTACAACAAGCAACCATCCTCTCATCTTCTAATAACACAGTTGTAGTCGCTACCAATTGAACAAGATATGCCACTTAGTCCTCTAGCTTCTTCTCCATA
The DNA here is from genome assembly GCA_036971475.1 of Prosapia bicincta. Taxonomy (NCBI): domain Eukaryota; kingdom Metazoa; phylum Arthropoda; class Insecta; order Hemiptera; family Cercopidae; genus Prosapia; species Prosapia bicincta. The sequence continues at coordinate 50,129,715 of JBAIZL010000001.1, read as the reverse complement.
CAACAAGCAACCATCCTTTCATCTTCTAATAACACAGTTGTAGTCGCTACCAATTGAACAAGATATGCCACTTAGTCCTCTAGCTTCTTCTCCATACAACAAGCAACCATCCTCTCATCTTCTAATAACACAGTTGTAGTCGCTACCAATTAAGTAAGATATGCTCCCTTAGTCATTTTGCTTCTTCTCCATACACCAAGCAACCATTCCCTTATCTTCTTATAACACAGTTGTAGTCGCTATCAATTGAACAAGATATGCCCTCTTAGTTCTTTTGCTTCTTCTGCATATATCAAGCAACGATACGTGTCCTCCTCACATACCAATAACATATTTTTAGTCGCTGCTATTGAGGGAAGAAATGCCACCTTATTCCTTTGGCATATCTATACCACTGATAACGATTAATCTTTGTTCACTTTGAAACACTAAGTAAAACAATAAGTGGGAATCTCTTCTAATAATAGCTTATTCTTAGTGCTTCATTTCTTCAGAAATGCTTGGTAATAAATAGAAATGTTCGAAACTATCTTCAATAAAATTTACATTTGTAAAGATAATGTACGTACATATAAAGGATATATGTAGTTTATTTATGAAATAATGGCATGTATCACTGCCACATAACCACCCGCACGTTAGCGTAATCGTCGTTAGTTACTGCGGGCCGTAGCCATGGTAACTGATGGTACTCCCTCGTGATCTGGGGGGACTTTAAAGATTAACCTACATAATTGAGCACAGTTCTCATAAGAACAGTTCACAGAAACTCCGACCGCACCGTTCTTCGGTAGGCGCTATCTTCCTCGGTTTCCGCTCTATAAACGTCAACTTTCATATTGAGACACACTTCACTGACAACCGTTCAAATTCGCCTCAACCCATAACACCATTGGGTTAAAATAACTGAAATATATCGTCGATAACGTTATGAAATAAAATGCCGTGAGTATTTCATTCATAAGTCAATGAAAATATAAAGTCTGGGGTAATTAATCGTCACAAAACTTTAACCGTTTCATCTTCTTTACATTAAGGGGAGTAACGTGATGAAAAAAAACAATTTTTGGGTTTTTGCATTAAAACATAGCTTAGAATTTACTCTTTAAAATGTTATACAACATGCATAATTTGCATTGTTCCTTCGTTATGTAATAAAAATATATATTCAGGCGTTCATGAACGTTTTGCGCGACGCAAGAGAATTACGGCATTCGCTATGAATATTATTTAGGAAATGGAGACTGCAAAGGATTTGAAACAGTTTCTGAATCAAAACCATATGGCCCAAACTTTGTAGTTAAAAAAATGAAATGCGTGGGTCACGATCAAAAACGGATGGGGACTCGTCTTAGAGCATACAAATTGAGAAATTCTAAAAAAAAATTATCTGACGACAAAACTATTGGTGGCAGACAATTGGTGGAAGGCTTACAGAGGCAGCTATAAACAACTGTACTATGGCCTTGCTATAAGAAGAAATTGTAAAATAGGTGTGGAAGCAATGAGGCAAGCCATATGGGCAGAATACTTTCACTTAGGATCAACTGATTCATAACCGCAACATAGCTTATGTCCATAAGATGAGAATTCCTGGTGTAAATACCAACAATCAGTAAGGCATGGTGTTCCATATAAACATGCAGAGCACACTCACCTATCAAAAGCTCTTTTGCTTGAAATCAAACAGGTATTCAAAGATCTTTCAAACCCCATTCTGTTGAGTAAGTGCGCGCATGGTGGAACTCAGAAGATAAGTGAGTCCCTCAATAACGTAATTTGGAGCCGCGTCCCAAAAAGAGTTTTTGTGACGATCAACACACTAAAACTTGGTGTATATGATGTAATTGCTTATTACAACAAGGGGGACATTTGAAAGTGCTTTGTGTTCAAACTTATGGGCTTACAAGCTGGTGAAAACTGTGTAAAAGCAATGAAGGTGCTTGACATAAGGTGTGTAAAGAAAGCAGATAAAGCAATTGACGAATTGAAAAAGAAGTACAGACAAGAAAGAAGTTTGAAAAGGAGACAATTGGAAGATGAATTCGAAGAGGAGGAAGGACTAGACAACCCCTCATATGTAGCAGGACATTATTAAAAGTATGTAGCTTACCTGTTCAGTGCACGTCTAACTTTACTTCCGCGATTCCCGAAACCCCTGTTTTTTAAACTTTAGGCACACTTTTCTCAGGAACCATTCAAGCTACAATGATACAATTTGGCAAACATATTTTAATATGTATTGTAAATAAACAAACCAGAGGGTTTTCCTAAAATCCTAATATTTTTTTTGGTTATAAATATTTTTTTATACATAAAAGCATTACAATTTAAAAAGGGTTTAGAAAAAAAATCATATCTCATGACCAAAACATTATTTTAAAATATCCTCTGGTAAAGACATGTAGAAAGAACCATATAAAAACTGTGCAACATTTGACAGTTGTATCTTTAGTTGTTCGTGAGATAAATGTACTTAAGTTGACATGGCCGAACATAGGGGACGTTGCTCCCCTTAAAATAAAGAAAATATCAACGGGTGCTGTAATGAAAAGATGTCCAACATAAAGCCTATAAACTCATCGAAAAGTCATAAAATCGTTTTATTTTATTTTATATACTGCTTGCATACGTATTTAATGTATTTCGATAGCTTTTGTGTGTATTCGTGCTTTGCGCGAGCGCGTGAGAGAGAGGAAGAATAAGAAGAGGGACAAGGCAAAGAAAGGGTAAGAGAAGTTTCAGCTGTAGAACATTTTGTGCTTTAATATAGTTCTTAAACTGAACCAATTATATACTTTTGTAGTTAAAACGTCTTTGAGCGCTCCTAACCCTTTTTAGCATGGGAAAAATCCTTCATCAAAGACTTGAGTGCTTAGATACATTTTAAATTAAGCTGTGTCATATGATTTCATACAACAGCTGTTTTTATGTTGCAGGTTACGCAGAACAGCTGTTTTAAGGCGTTTGCTATATTTAGACTTTGTGTATATTGCAGATTATGTCAGTATATGTTTTGTAGATTATGAAGTGCAAATGTTATTATACTATCATTTAATAAATATAGGCTGTTATTTATATTTCAAAATATTTTACTATAATGAATTCAATATAATGATAATGTATTATATTTTTGTCCACTTTTTTAAAATTAAAACTTCTTTAGGCCCATCTAACATATTTCAAAAACCAACTTCTATTGAATTCGTTAAGTCAAATTTTTATCCAGTAAACGTTTTCAAATCTATAAAAGTTTGCAATTAACCACTTTCATTCAAATTTTCAATTTTCTTGCCCAGTGTAGGCCTACTATATTTATTTACTTCCTTTCAAAATGATTTGTTCAAAATTGTATAAACTGGGATTACGTATCGAGTCGTTATTGACAGTTTGATGATAAAGTCGCTTTGTGTGTGCATCAAAAGCATACTGAGCATTTTATTTAAAATTATCGAATTATATTACTCAAATGGTGCAAAAAAAATATAAAATATTTCACAGATGACTACAGTATTCTGACGACATTGTTATTTTCATGAACAAAGTAACAATCAACTGGGTGTCCGTTCAAAAGTCGAAAGAGTTTAGTTTTCGGTTGAGTTTTGTTGAATATACTTAGTATATTACTATGCGTTTCGTAGTAATTTTCCTAAAGTAGTAAATAAAGTGGTTAATTAAATATTAAGTCTTTTTAATTATTTTATAGAAACCAGTAATACGCAGAAGTATTTTAAAATGACCAAAAAACACACAATAACTTAGTGTGTCAAGCGTGTCACACAAGAACTATTCACGAAATCAAGTCAGGCTTATGGCTTTGATGACTTGATTGCCCAATCTGACTGTTTGAAAATATTTATACACTAGTTGGGTTTTTTTAGTTTTGCACTGTTATAATTAGTTCATTGTTAACTAACTACAATAGGAAATACATAAAATTCTACTAACCAAGGAAAACTCCATTACTAGTGTCTTAATATTTCATATTTATGTGTTTTTTTCTGTTTTACAACAAATCTTTTTTTTCACAAAATAGTGTGGATGATTATTATTTATATGTCGAATGTCGACTCCATTCATACATAATATTCATACATAATAAGGAGTTAGGTAAAATATTTACTAAAACCGTGTAAGTAAGGTATATGGGTGGATTTATATTAAAGAATTTAGAGACTTATTCAACAAACGTATTACCCTTGATCTCTAAATGTGCATCTTTCTTCACGTGGCTCCCTCTTCCTCACACCATTTAGGTAAGAAATTATTTTTAATATATTTCGAATACGAGCCTAAGTTAATTTATGGTTAGTTTTGACTCTAAGTTATATTGTAAGCTTTTAAGTCACCTAGTTTTCAAGTGTTATTCTTATGTAACATAACATGAATCACTGTGTATTGTACAACTTGTACTAACAAAAGTTTAGTCAGTCCCTCAGCATAATGCCATTTTCTATCTGGCCCTACCAAATAAACGTCTTTCCAAATGGAAGCCAAATAGATATCAACACCCCTGATTCAGTATCCTATCAGCAGCTAGTGTTAAAAGACAAATGGTTTAAAATCCACGTGGTCACAAAGTCTTCCTTCTCTGGAAGGCTAAAACTAAGCATCTTCCTTAATTTGTCCGAGGGAATAGATTTTGTTCTTCTCGACACCACCACGTGAAAGTTGTGGCACTAAAGGGCGGGCAATAAAATATCAAAACGACCAATGTTCCACCGAACTTATACTGAATCACAACATGTGGCAGGGCTTTGCTTGAAATTCTCAACAATGCACAAAAGTTTTTAATATTAAAAAAAATTAAGTAAAAGGATAAAAATGTCGAATTTTGTTTAACGTACTAAAATTTCTAAAGAAGTGTTTTGCTTAGATCCTTTACAAGTCTATCCAGAATTTGCAAGAAATATTTAGAAGCGATGTTCCAACTCAAGTTGGACGCAAAAAAAGAAACACTAGCTGACTTACTGCCGAAGGAATGACTTGGTTAATCACTGACGATACGGTACGTTCAATGTTTCGCAATACCGCCATGACATTTTCCTTGTTCAGTTTCCTAGTAAAATGGAACAGTACGTAAATTACTATTTGGAGCAAAACAGCGGTGAATTTATAACACATTATAATAGTATATTATTTATTTATTGAATTTACGTATATTCGAGTTAAAAATCAACCATTTTAGATGTATCGAAATACAATCTTCATAATGACATAGTCCATGTATAAATACTGCATTACGTATTATACTTCATGTATTTAAATACAATCTTTATATATTAAATAATTTATGTTACATACTGTACTTTACTCCTTGTACAAAAATACGTATATCATTTACTACATACCCTATGCTACATACTGTATTTATATGTATTAATTCATGTATGGAAATACTGTATATACTTCACGTGAATACGTGTAATCATACTGCATCTATTTATTTTATTACATCTATAAAAGTATTGCATGTATATATAGTCTATGTTACATACTGTATTTATATGTATTACTCCATGTATGGAAATATATACCTCACGTGAATACGTGTAATCATACTGTATCTATGTATTTTACTACATCTATAAAAGTATTGCATGTATATATAGTCTATGTTACATACTGTATTTATATGTATTACTTCATGTATGTAAATATATACTCCACGTGAATACGTGTAATCATACTGCATCTATGTATTTTACTACATCTATAAAAGTATTGCATGTATATATAGTCTATGTTACATACTGTATTTATATGTATTACTTCATGTATGGAAATATATACTCCACGTGAATACGTGTAATCATACTGCATCTATGTATTTTACTACATCTATAAAAGTATTGCATGTATATATAGTCTATGTTACATACTGTATTTATATGTATTACTTCATGTATGGAAATATATACTCCACGTGAATACGTGTAATCATACTGCATCTATGTATTTTACTACATCTATAGAAGTATTGCATGTATATAGTCTATGTTACATACTGTATTTATATGTATTACTTCATGTATGGAAATATATACTCCACGTGAATACGTGTAATCATACTGCATCTATGTATTTTACTATATCTATAAAGGTATTCAATGTATATATAGTCTATGTTATATACTATATTTATATGTATTACTTCATGTATGGAAATATATACTTCACGTGAATACGTGTAATCATACTGCATCTATGTATTTTACTACATCTATAAAAGTATTGCGTGTATATATAGTCTATGTTACATACTGTATTTATATGTATTACTCCATGTATGGAAATATATACTTCACGTGAATACGTGTAATCATACTGCATCTATGTATTTTATTACATCTATAAACGTATTGCATGTATATATAGTCCATGTTACATACTGTATTTATATGTATTACTTCATGTATGGAAATATACACTTCACGTAAATACGTGTAATCATACTGCATCTATGTATTTTATTACATCTATAAAAGTATTGCATGTATATATAGTCTATGTTACATACTGTATTTATATCTATTACTTCATGTATGGAAATATATACTTCACGTGAATACGTGTAATCATACTGCACCTATGTATTTTATTACATCTATAAAAGTATTGCATGTATATATAGTCTATGTTACATACTGTATTTATATGTATTACTTCATGTATGGAAATATATACTTCACGTGAATACGTGTAATCATACTGCACCTATGTATTTTATTACATCTATAAAAGTATTGCATGTATATATAGTCTATGTTACATACTGTATTTATATGTATTACTTCATGTATGGAAATATATACTTCACGTGAATACGTGTAATCATACTGCATCTATGTATTTTATTACATCTATAAAAGTATTGCATGTATATATAGTCTATGTTACATACTGTATTTATATGTATTACTTCATGTATGGAAATATATACTTCACGTGAATACGTGTAATCATACTGCATCTATGTATTTTATTACATCTATAAAAGTATTGCATGTATATATAGTCTATGTTACATACTGTATTTATATGTATTACTTCATGTATGGAAATATATACTCCACGTGAATACGTGTAATCATACTGCATCTATGTATTTTACTACATCTATAAAAGTATTGCGTGTATATATAGTCTATGTTACATACTGTATTTATATGTATTACTCCATGTATGGAAATATATACTTCACGTGAATACGTGTAATCATACTGCATCTATGTATTTTATTACATCTATAAAAGTATTGCATGTATATATAGTCTATGTTACATACTGTATTTATATGTATTACTTCATGTATGGAAATATATACTTCACGTGAATACGTGTAATCATACTGCATCTATGTATTTTATTACATCTATAAAAGTATTGCGTGTATATATAGTCTATGTTACATACTGTATTTATATGTATTACTTCATGCATGAAAATATATACTTCACGTGAATACGTGTAATCATACTGCATCTATGTATTTTATTACATCTATAAAAGTATTGCATGTATATATAGTCTATGTTACATACTGTATTTATATGTATTACTTCATGTATGGAAATATATACTTCACGTGAATACGTGTAATCATACTGCATCTATGTATTTTATTACATCTATAAAAGTATTGCATGTATATATAGTCTATGTTACATACTGTATTTATATGTATTACTTCATGTATTGAAATATATACTTCACGTGAATACGTGTAATCATACTGCATCTATGTATTTTATTACATCTATAAAAGTATTGCATGTATATATAGTCTATGTTACATACTGTATTTATATGTATTACTTCATGTATGGAAATATATACTTCACGTGAATACGAGAAATCATACTGCATCTATGTATTTTATTACATCTATAAAAGTATTGCATGTATATATAGTCTATGTTACATACTGTATTTATATGTATTACTTCATGTATGGAAATATATACTTCACGTGAATACGTGTAATCATACTGCATCTATGTATTTTATTACATCTATAAAAGTATTGCATGTATATATAGTCTATGTTACATACTGTATTTATATGTATTACTTCATGTATGGAAATACATACTCCACGTGAATACGTGTAATGATACTGCATCTATGTATTTTACTACATCTATAAAAGTATTGCGTGTATATATAGTCTATGTTACATACTGTATTTATATGTATTACTCCATGTATGGAAATATATACTTCACGTGAATACGTGTAATCATACTGCATATATGTATTTTATTACATCTATAAAAGTATTGCTTGTATATATAGTCTATGTTACATACTGTATTTATATTTATTACTTCATGTATGGAAATATATACTTCACGTGAATACGTCTAATCATACTGCATCTATGTATTTTATTACATCTATAAAAGTATTGCATGTATATATAGTCTATGTTACATACTGTATTTATATGTATTACTTCATGTATGGAAATATATACTTCACGTGAATACGTGTAATCATACTGCATCTATGTATTTTATTACATCTATAAAAGTATTGCATGTATATATAGTCTATGTTACATACTGTATTTATATGTATTACTTCATGTATGGAAATATATACTTCACGTGAATACGTGTAATCATACTGCATCTATGTATTTTATTACATCTATAAAAGTATTGCATGTATATATATTCTATGTTACATACTGTATTTATATGTATTACTTCATGTATGGAAATATATACTTCACGTGAATACGTGTAATCATACTGCATCTATGTATTTTATTACATCTATAAAAGTATTGCATGTATATATAGTCTATGTTACATACTGTATTTATATGTATTACTTCATGTATGGAAATATATACTTCACGTGAATACGTGTAATCATACTGCATCTATGTATTTTATTACATCTATAAAAGTATTGCATGTATATATATTCTATGTTACATACTGTATTTATATGTATTACTTCATGTATGGAAATATATACTTCACGTGAATACGTGTAATCATACTGCATCTATGTATTTTATTACATCTATAAAAGTATTGCATGTATATATAGTCTATGTTACATACTGTATTTATATGTATTACTTCATGTATGGAAATATATACTTCACGTGAATACGTGTAATCATACTTCATCTATGTATTTTATCACATCTATAAACGTTATGCATGTATATATGTCTATGTTACATACTGTATTTATATGTATTACTTCATGTATGGAAATATATACTTCACGTGAATACGTGTAATCATACTGCATCTATGTATTTTATTACATCTATAAAAGTATTGCATGTATATATAGTCTATGTTACATACTGTATTTATATGTATTACTTCATGTATGGAAATACATACTCCACGTGAATACGTGTAATGATACTGCATCTATGTATTTTACTACATCTATAAAAGTATTGCGTGTATATATAGTCTATGTTACATACTGTATTTATATGTATTACTCCATGTATGGAAATATATACTTCACGTGAATACGTGTAATCATACTGCATATATGTATTTTATTACATCTATAAAAGTATTGCTTGTATATATAGTCTATGTTACATACTGTATTTATATTTATTACTTCATGTATGGAAATATATACTTCACGTGAATACGTGTAATCATACTGCATCTATGTATTTTATTACATCTATAAAAGTATTGCATGTATATATAGTCTATGTTACATACTGTATTTATATGTATTACTTCATGTATGGAAATATATACTTCACGTGAATACGTGTAATCATACTGCATCTATGTATTTTATTACATCTATAAAAGTATTGCATGTATATATAGTCTATGTTACATACTGTATTTATATGTATTACTTCATGTATGGAAATATATACTTCACGTGAATACGTGTAATCATACTGCATCTATGTATTTTATTACATCTATAAAAGTATTGCATGTATATATAGTCTATGTTACATACTGTATTTATATGTATTACTTCATTTATTGAAATATATACTTCACGTGAATACGTGTAATCATACTGCATCTTTTTTTTTTATTACATCTATAAAAGTATTGCATGTATATATATTCTATGTTACATACTGTATTTATATGTATTACTTCATGTATGGAAATATATACTTCACGTGAATACGTGTAATCATACTGCATCTATGTATTTTATTACATCTATAAAAGTATTGCATGTATATATAGTCTATGTTACATACTGTATTTATATGTATTACTTCATGTATGGAAATATATACTTCACGTGAATACGTGTAATCATACTTCATCTATGTATTTTATCACATCTATAAACGTTATGCATGTATATATGTCTATGTTACATACTGTATTTATATGTATTACTTCATGTATGGAAATATATACTTCACGTGAATACGTGTAATCATACTGCATCTATGTATTTTATTACATCTATAAAAGTGTTGCATGTATATATAGTCTATGTTACATACTCTATTTATATGTATTACTTCATGTATGGAAATATATACTTCACGTGAATACGTGTAATCATACTGCATCTATGTATTTTATTACATCTATAAAAGTATTGCATGTATATATAGTCTATGTTACATACCGTATTTATATGTATTACTTCATGTATGGAAATATATACTCCACGTGAATACGTGTAATCATACTGCATCTATGTATTTTACTACATCTATAAATGTATTGCATGTATATATAGTCTATGTTACATACTGTATTTATATGTATTACTTCATGTATGGAAATATATACTTCACGTGAATACGTGTAATCATACTGTATCTATGTATTTTACTACATCTATAAAAGTATTGCATGTATATATAGTCTATGTTACATTCTGTATTTATATGTATTACTTCATGTATGGAAATATATACTTCACGTGAATACGTGTAATCATACTGCATCTATGTATTTTATTACATCTATAAAAGTGTTGCATGTATATATAGTCTATGTTACATACTGTATTTATATGTATTACGCCATGTATGGAAATATATACTTCACGTGAATACGTGTAATCATACTGCATCTATGTATTTTACTACATCTATAAAAGTATTGTATGTATATATATAGTCTATGTTACATACTGTAATTATATGTATTACTCCATGTATGGAAATATATACTTCACGTAAATACGTGTAATCATACTGCATCTATGTATTGTATTACATCTATAAAAGTATTGCATGTATATATAGTCTATGTTACATACTGTAATTATATGTATTACTTCATGTATGGACATATATACTTTACGTGAATACGTGTAATCATACTGCACCTATGTATTTTATTAAATCTATAAAAGTATTGCATGTATATATAGTCTATGTTACATACTGTATTTATATGTATTACTTCATGTATGGAAATATATACTTCACGTGAATACGTGTAATCATACTGCATCTATGTATTTTATTACATCTATAAAAGTATTGCATGTATATATAGTCTATGTTACATACTGTATTAATATGTATTACTTCATGTATGGAAATATATACTTCACGTGAATACGTGTAATCATACTGCATCTATGTATTTTATTACATCTATAAAAGTATTGCATGTATATATAGTCTATGTTACATACTGTATTTATATGTATTACTTCATGTATGGAAATATATACTTCACGTGAATACGTGTAATCATACTGCATCTATGTATTTTATTACATCTATAAAAGTATTGCATGTATATATAGTCTATGTTACATACTGTATTTATATGTATTACTTCATGTATGGAAATATATACTTCACGTGAATACGTGTAATCATACTGCATATATGTATTTTATTACATCTATAAAAGTATTGCTTGTATATATAGTCTATGTTACATACTGTATTTATATTTATTACTTCATGTATGGAAATATATACTTCACGTGAATACGTGTAATCATACTGCATCTATGTATTTTATTACATCTATAAAAGTATTGCATGTATATATAGTCTATGTTACATACTGTATTTATATGTATTACTTCATGTATGGAAATATATACTTCACGTGAATACGTGTAATCATACTGCATCTATGTATTTTATTACATCTATAAAAGTATTGCATGTATATATAGTCTATGTTACATACTGTATTTATATGTATTACTTCATGTATGGAAATATATACTTCACGTGAATACGTGTAATCATACTGCATCTATGTATTTTATTACATCTATAAAAGTATTGCATGTATATATAGTCTATGTTACATACTGTATTTATATGTATTACTTCATGTATGGAAATATATACTTCACGTGAATACGTGTAATCATACTTCATCTATGTATTTTATCACATCTATAAACGTTATGCATGTATATATGTCTATGTTACATACTGTATTTATATGTATTACTTCATGTATGGAAATATATACTTCACGTGAATACGTGTAATCATACTGCATCTATGTATTTTATTACATCTATAAAAGTATTGCATGTATATATAGTCTATGTTACATACTCTATTTATATGTATTACTTCATGTATGGAAATATATACTTCACGTGAATACGTGTAATCATACTGCATCTATTTATTTTATTACATCTATAAAAGTATTGCATGTATATATAGTCTATGTTACATACTGTATTTATATGTATTACTCCATGTATGGAAATATATACCTCACGTGAATACGTGTAATCATACTGTATCTATGTATTTTACTACATCTATAAAAGTATTGCATGTATATATAGTCTATGTTACATACTGTATTTATATGTATTACTTCATGTATGTAAATATATACTCCACGTGAATACGTGTAATCATACTGCATCTATGTATTTTACTACATCTATAAAAGTATTGCATGTATATATAGTCTATGTTACATACTGTATTTATATGTATTACTTCATGTATGGAAATATATACTCCACGTGAATACGTGTAATCATACTGCATCTATGTATTTTACTACATCTATAAAAGTATTGCATGTATATATAGTCTATGTTACATACTGTATTTATATGTATTACTTCATGTATGGAAATATATACTCCACGTGAATACGTGTAATCATACTGCATCTATGTATTTTACTACATCTATAGAAGTATTGCATGTATATAGTCTATGTTACATACTGTATTTATATGTATTACTTCATGTATGGAAATATATACTCCACGTGAATACGTGTAATCATACTGCATCTATGTATTTTACTATATCTATAAAGGTATTCAATGTATATATAGTCTATGTTATATACTATATTTATATGTATTACTTCATGTATGGAAATATATACTTCACGTGAATACGTGTAATCATACTGCATCTATGTATTTTACTACATCTATAAAAGTATTGCGTGTATATATAGTCTATGTTACATACTGTATTTATATGTATTACTCCATGTATGGAAATATATACTTCACGTGAATACGTGTAATCATACTGCATCTATGTATTTTATTACATCTATAAACGTATTGCATGTATATATAGTCCATGTTACATACTGTATTTATATGTATTACTTCATGTATGGAAATATACACTTCACGTAAATACGTGTAATCATACTGCATCTATGTATTTTATTACATCTATAAAAGTATTGCATGTATATATAGTCTATGTTACATACTGTATTTATATCTATTACTTCATGTATGGAAATATATACTTCACGTGAATACGTGTAATCATACTGCACCTATGTATTTTATTACATCTATAAAAGTATTGCATGTATATATAGTCTATGTTACATACTGTATTTATATGTATTACTTCATGTATGGAAATATATACTTCACGTGAATACGTGTAATCATACTGCATCTATGTATTTTATTACATCTATAAAAGTATTGCATGTATATATAGTCTATGTTACATACTGTATTTATATGTATTACTTCATGTATGGAAATATATACTTCACGTGAATACGTGTAATCATACTGCATCTATGTATTTTATTACATCTATAAAAGTATTGCATGTATATATAGTCTATGTTACATACTGTATTTATATGTATTACTTCATGTATGGAAATATATACTCCACGTGAATACGTGTAATCATACTGCATCTATGTATTTTACTACATCTATAAAAGTATTGCGTGTATATATAGTCTATGTTACATACTGAATTTATATGTATTACTCCATGTATGGAAATATATACTTCACGTGAAAACGTGTAATCATACTGCATCTATGTATTTTATTACATCTATAAAAGTATTGCATGTATATATAGTCTATGTTACATACTGTATTTATATGTATTACTTCATGTATGGAAATATATACTTCACGTGAATACGTGTAATCATACTGCATCTATGTATTTTATTACATCTATAAAAGTATTGCGTGTATATATAGTCTATGTTACATACTGTATTTATATGTATTACTTCATGCATGAAAATATATACTTCACGTGAATACGTGTAATCATACTGCATCTATGTATTTTATTACATCTATAAAAGTATTGCATGTATATATAGTCTATGTTACATACTGTATTTATATGTATTACTTCATGTATGGAAATATATACTTCACGTGAATACGTGTAATCATACTGCATCTATGTATTTTATTACATCTATAAAAGTATTGCATGTATATATAGTCTATGTTACATACTGTATTTATATGTATTACTTCATGTATTGAAATATATACTTCACGTGAATACGTGTAATCATACTGCATCTATGTATTTTATTACATCTATAAAAGTATTGCATGTATATATAGTCTATGTTACATACTGTATTTATATGTATTACTTCATGTATGGAAATATATACTTCACGTGAATACGAGAAATCATACTGCATCTATGTATTTTATTACATCTATAAAAGTATTGCATGTATATATAGTCTATGTTACATACTGTATTTATATGTATTACTTCATGTATGGAAATATATACTTCACGTGAATACGTGTAATCATACTGCATCTATGTATTTTATTACATCTATAAAAGTATTGCATGTATATATAGTCTATGTTACATACTGTATTTATATGTATTACTTCATGTATGGAAATACATACTCCACGTGAATACGTGTAATGATACTGCATCTATGTATTTTACTACATCTATAAAAGTATTGCGTGTATATATAGTCTATGTTACATACTGTATTTATATGTATTACTCCATGTATGGAAATATATACTTCACGTGAATACGTGTAATCATACTGCATATATGTATTTTATTACATCTATAAAAGTATTGCTTGTATATATAGTCTATGTTACATACTGTATTTATATTTATTACTTCATGTATGGAAATATATACTTCACGTGAATACGTCTAATCATACTGCATCTATGTATTTTATTACATCTATAAAAGTATTGCATGTATATATAGTCTATGTTACATACTGTATTTATATGTATTACTTCATGTATGGAAATATATACTTCACGTGAATACGTGTAATCATACTGCATCTATGTATTTTATTACATCTATAAAAGTATTGCATGTATATATAGTCTATGTTACATACTGTATTTATATGTATTACTTCATGTATGGAAATATATACTTCACGTGAATACGTGTAATCATACTGCATCTATGTATTTTATTACATCTATAAAAGTATTGCATGTATATATAGTCTATGTTACATACTGTATTTATATGTATTACTTCATTTATTGAAATATATACTTCACGTGAATACGTGTAATCATACTGCATCTATGTATTTTATTACATCTATAAAAGTATTGCATGTATATATATTCTATGTTACATACTGTATTTATATGTATTACTTCATGTATGGAAATATATACTTCACGTGAATACGTGTAATCATACTGCATCTATGTATTTTATTACATCTATAAAAGTATTGCATGTATATATAGTCTATGTTACATACTGTATTTATATGTATTACTTCATGTATGGAAATATATACTTCACGTGAATACGTGTAATCATACTTCATCTATGTATTTTATCACATCTATAAACGTTATGCATGTATATATGTCTATGTTACATACTGTATTTATATGTATTACTTCATGTATGGAAATATATACTTCACGTGAATACGTGTAATCATACTGCATCTATGTATTTTATTACATCTATAAAAGTATTGCATGTATATATAGTCTATGTTACATACTGTATTTATATGTATTACTTCATGTATGGAAATACATACTCCACGTGAATACGTGTAATGATACTGCATCTATGTATTTTACTACATCTATAAAAGTATTGCGTGTATATATAGTCTATGTTACATACTGTATTTATATGTATTACTCCATGTATGGAAATATATACTTCACGTGAATACGTGTAATCATACTGCATATATGTATTTTATTACATCTATAAAAGTATTGCTTGTATATATAGTCTATGTTACATACTGTATTTATATTTATTACTTCATGTATGGAAATATATACTTCACGTGAATACGTGTAATCATACTGCATCTATGTATTTTATTACATCTATAAAAGTATTGCATGTATATATAGTCTATGTTACATACTGTATTTATATGTATTACTTCATGTATGGAAATATATACTTCACGTGAATACGTGTAATCATACTGCATCTATGTATTTTATTACATCTATAAAAGTATTGCATGTATATATAGTCTATGTTACATACTGTATTTATATGTATTACTTCATGTATGGAAATATATACTTCACGTGAATACGTGTAATCATACTGCATCTATGTATTTTATTACATCTATAAAAGTATTGCATGTATATATAGTCTATGTTACATACTGTATTTATATGTATTACTTCATTTATTGAAATATATACTTCACGTGAATACGTGTAATCATACTGCATCTTTTTTTTTTATTACATCTATAAAAGTATTGCATGTATATATATTCTATGTTACATACTGTATTTATATGTATTACTTCATGTATGGAAATATATACTTCACGTGAATACGTGTAATCATACTGCATCTATGTATTTTATTACATCTATAAAAGTATTGCATGTATATATAGTCTATGTTACATACTGTATTTATATGTATTACTTCATGTATGGAAATATATACTTCACGTGAATACGTGTAATCATACTTCATCTATGTATTTTATCACATCTATAAACGTTATGCATGTATATATGTCTATGTTACATACTGTATTTATATGTATTACTTCATGTATGGAAATATATACTTCACGTGAATACGTGTAATCATACTGCATCTATGTATTTTATTACATCTATAAAAGTATTGCATGTATATATAGTCTATGTTACATACTCTATTTATATGTATTACTTCATGTATGGAAATATATACTTCACGTGAATACGTGTAATCATACTGCATCTATGTATTTTATTACATCTATAAAAGTATTGCATGTATATATAGTCTATGTTACATACTGTATTTATATGTATTACTTCATGTATGGAAATATATACTCCACGTGAATACGTGTAATCATACTGCATCTATGTATTTTACTACATCTATAAATGTATTGCATGTATATATAGTCTATGTTACATACTGTATTTATATGTATTACTTCATGTATGGAAATATATACTTCACGTGAATACGTGTAATCATACTGTATCTATGTATTTTACTACATCTATAAAAGTATTGCATGTATATATAGTCTATGTTACATTCTGTATTTATATGTATTACTTCATGTATGGAAATATATACTTCACGTGAATACGTGTAATCATACTGCATCTATGTATTTTATTACATCTATAAAAGTGTTGCATGTATATATAGTCTATGTTACATACTGTATTTATATGTATTACGCCATGTATGGAAATATATACTTCACGTGAATACGTGTAATCATACTGCATCTATGTATTTTACTACATCTATAAAAGTATTGTATGTATATATATATAGTCTATGTTACATACTGTAATTATATGTATTACTCCATGTATGGAAATATATACTTCACGTAAATACGTGTAATCATACTGCATCTATGTATTGTATTACATCTATAAAAGTATTGCATGTATATATAGTCTATGTTACATACTGTAATTATATGTATTACTTCATGTATGGACATATATACTTTACGTGAATACGTGTAATCATACTGCACCTATGTATTTTATTAAATCTATAAAAGTATTGCATGTATATATAGTCTATGTTACATACTGTATTTATATGTATTACTTCATGTATGGAAATATATACTTCACGTGAATACGTGTAATCATACTGCATCTATGTATTTTATTACATCTATAAAAGTATTGCATGTATATATAGTCTATGTTACATACTGTATTAATATGTATTACTTCATGTATGGAAATATATACTTCACGTGAATACGTGTAATCATACTGCATCTATGTATTTTATTACATCTATAAAAGTATTGCATGTATATATAGTCTATGTTACATACTGTATTTATATGTATTACTTCATGTATGGAAATATATACTTCACGTGAATACGTGTAATCATACTGCATCTATGTATTTTATTACATCTATAAAAGTATTGCATGTATATATAGTCTATGTTACATACTGTATTTATATGTATTACTTCATGTATGGAAATACATACTCCACGTGAATACGTGTAATGATACTGCATCTATGTATTTTACTACATCTATAAAAGTATTGCGTGTATATATAGTCTATGTTACATACTGTATTTATATGTATTACTCCATGTATGGAAATATATACTTCACGTGAATACGTGTAATCATACTGCATATATGTATTTTATTACATCTATAAAAGTATTGCTTGTATATATAGTCTATGTTACATACTGTATTTATATTTATTACTTCATGTATGGAAATATATACTTCACGTGAATACGTGTAATCATACTGCATCTATGTATTTTATTACATCTATAAAAGTATTGCATGTATATATAGTCTATGTTACATACTGTATTTATATGTATTACTTCATGTATGGAAATATATACTTCACGTGAATACGTGTAATCATACTGCATCTATGTATTTTATTACATCTATAAAAGTATTGCATGTATATATAGTCTATGTTACATACTGTATTTATATGTATTACTTCATGTATGGAAATATATACTTCACGTGAATACGTGTAATCATACTGCATCTATGTATTTTATTACATCTATAAAAGTATTGCATGTATATATAGTCTATGTTACATACTGTATTTATATGTATTACTTCATGTATGGAAATATATACTTCACGTGAATACGTGTAATCATACTTCATCTATGTATTTTATCACATCTATAAACGTTATGCATGTATATATGTCTATGTTACATACTGTATTTATATGTATTACTTCATGTATGGAAATATATACTTCACGTGAATACGTGTAATCATACTGCATCTATGTATTTTATTACATCTATAAAAGTATTGCATGTATATATAGTCTATGTTACATACTCTATTTATATGTATTACTTCATGTATGGAAATATATACTTCACGTGAATACGTGTAATCATACTGCATCTATGTATTTTATTACATCTATAAAAGTATTGCATGTATATATAGTCTATGTTACATACTGTATTTATATGTATTACTTCATGTATGGAAATATATACTCCACGTGAATACGTGTAATCATACTGCATCTATGTATTTTACTACATCTATAAATGTATTGCATGTATATATAGTCTATGTTACATACTGTATTTATATGTATTACTTCATGTATGGAAATATATACTTCACGTGAATACGTGTAATCATACTGTATCTATGTATTTTACTACATCTATAAAAGTATTGCATGTATATATAGTCTATGTTACATTCTGTATTTATATGTATTACTTCATGTATGGAAATATATACTTCACGTGAATACGTGTAATCATACTGCATCTATGTATTTTATTACATCTATAAAAGTGTTGCATGTATATATAGTCTATGTTACATACTGTATTTATATGTATTACGCCATGTATGGAAATATATACTTCACGTGAATACGTGTAATCATACTGCATCTATGTATTTTACTACATCTATAAAAGTATTGTATGTATATATATAGTCTATGTTACATACTGTAATTATATGTATTACTCCATGTATGGAAATATATACTTCACGTAAATACGTGTAATCATACTGCATCTATGTATTGTATTACATCTATAAAAGTATTGCATGTATATATAGTCTATGTTACATACTGTAATTATATGTATTACTTCATGTATGGACATATATACTTTACGTGAATACGTGTAATCATACTGCACCTATGTATTTTATTACATCTATAAAAGTATTGCATGTATATATAGTCTATGTTACATACTGTATTTATATGTATTACTTCATGTATGGAAATATATACTTCACGTGAATACGTGTAATCATACTGCATCTATGTATTTTATTACATCTATAAAAGTATTGCATGTATATATAGTCTATGTTACATACTGTATTTATATGTATTACTTCATGTATGGAAATATATACTTCACGTGAATACGTGTAATCATACTGCATCTATGTATTTTACTACATCTATAAAATTATTGCATGTATATATAGTCTATGTTACATACTGTATTTATATGTATTACTTCATGTATGGAAATATATACTTCACGTGAATACGTGTAATCATACTGCATCTATGTATTTTACTACATCTATAAAATTATTGCATGTATATATAGTCTATGTTACATACTGTATTTATATGTATTACTTCATGTATGGAAATATATACTTCACGTGAATACGAGAAATCATACTGCATCTATGTATTTTATTACATCTATAAAAGTATTGCATGTATATATAGTCTATGTTACATACTGTATTTATATGTATTACTTCATGTATGGAAATATATACTTCACGTGAATACGTGTAATCATACTGCATCTATGTATTTTATTACATCTATAAAAGTATTGCATGTATATATAGTCTATGTTACATACTGTATTTATATGTATTACTTCATGTATGGAAATATATACTTCACGTGAATACGTGTAATCATACTGCATCTATGTATTTTATTACATCTATAAAAGTATTGCATGTATATATAGTCTATGTTACATACTGTATTTATATGTATTACTTCATGTATGGAAATATATACTTCACGTGAATACGTGTAATCATACTGCATCTATGTATTTTATTACATCTATAAAAGTATTGCATGTATATATAGTCTATGTTACATACTGTATTTATATGTATTACTTCATGTATGGAAATATATACTTCACGTGAATACGTGTAATCATACTTCATCTATGTATTTTATCACATCTATAAACGTTATGCATGTATATATGTCTATGTTACATACTGTATTTATATGTATTACTTCATGTATGGAAATATATACTTCACGTGAATACGTGTAATCATACTGCATCTATGTATTTTATTACATCTATAAAAGTATTGCATGTATATATAGTCTATGTTACATACTCTATTTATATGTATTACTTCATGTATGGAAATATATACTTCACGTGAATACGTGTAATCATACTGCATCTATGTATTTTATTACATCTATAAAAGTATTGCATGTATATATAGTCTATGTTACATACTGTATTTATATGTATTACTTCATTTATGGAAATATATACTCCACGTGAATACGTGTAATCATACTGCATCTATGTATTTTACTACATCTATAAATGTATTGCATGTATATATAGTCTATGTTACATACTGTATTTATATGTATTACTTCATGTATGGAAATATATACTTCACGTGAATACGTGTAATCATACTGTATCTATGTATTTTACTACATCTATAAAAGTATTGCATGTATATATAGTCTATGTTACATTCTGTATTTATATGTATTACTTCATGTATGGAAATATATACTTCACGTGAATACGTGTAATCATACTGCATCTATGTATTTTATTACATCTATAAAAGTGTTGCATGTATATATAGTCTATGTTACATACTGTATTTATATGTATTACGCCATGTATGGAAATATATACTTCACGTGAATACGTGTAATCATACTGCATCTATGTATTTTACTACATCTATAAAAGTATTGTATGTATATATATAGTCTATGTTACATACTGTAATTATATGTATTACTCCATGTATGGAAATATATACTTCACGTAAATACGTGTAATCATACTGCATCTATGTATTGTATTACATCTATAAAAGTATTGCATGTATATATAGTCTATGTTACATACTGTAATTATATGTATTACTTCATGTATGGACATATATACTTTACGTGAATACGTGTAATCATACTGCACCTATGTATTTTATTACATCTATAAAAGTATTGCATGTATATATAGTCTATGTTACATACTGTATTTATATGTATTACTTCATGTATGGAAATATATACTTCACGTGAATACGTGTAATCATACTGCATCTATGTATTTTATTACATCTATAAAAGTATTGCATGTATATATAGTCTATGTTACATACTGTATTTATATGTATTACTTCATGTATGGAAATATATACTTCACGTGAATACGTGTAATCATACTGCATCTATGTATTTTACTACATCTATAAAATTATTGCATGTATATATAGTCTATGTTACATACTGTATTTATATGTATTACTTCATGTATGGAAATATATACTTCACGTGAATACGTGTAATCATACTGCATCTATGTATTTTACTACATCTATAAAATTATTGCATTTATATATAGTCTATGTTACATACTGTATTTATATGTATTACTTCATGTATGGAAATATATACTTCACGTGAATACGTGTAATCATACTGCATCTATGTATTTTACAACATCTATAAAAGTATTGCATGTATATATAGGCCTACTCTATGTTACATACTCTACAAGCTCCATTCTTCATTATGGATACTTCATTATTATTGAAAACAAATTCTTCATTACATACTATCTGTAGAACGAAATTCCTAAAGCCCGGAAGTTCGGATCACGAGAAATCAAGCCGAGCCCACTAGTAAAACAGTAACGCCCCCATATTTTCTTTATTTATATATTTTAATCCATGTATTCAAGTACCAACTTCATGTATTACATAATGTATCTAGGTATTTTACTCTATCTATTGAAGCTCAATGAGAACAATCTGTATGCCTGCTGTGTACATGCTCTGTCACCAGCGCAACCAGAAATTTCTCCACGAGTGCTAATAACATTGCCGGTGGTCTGAAGTCAAATTTTTAATATTAAATCTCATTTAACGCCATTCCAACGCTTGAAATTAAACACAAAATGATAAAATTAATATGTAATATCTTTCTCAATTTAAATACATTCCAAATTTGCAAAAAACAAGTAGACTATTGTAAAAAAAACTTGTTTTAAGTCAATTCCTACTAAGGTCAACAAAGACAAATTTTATTTTAATTACTTTTTGTTTTATTACAATTGATATATACATGTATATGCATAGGCCTATGACAGAATCGCAACATTAAGTGGCAAAATAGAAACAAAATTTACTTGCAATTTTCCATATCCCTTTCTATAAAGTATATAGGCCTAGTGGTGGACATTTTTGTTTGTTACTATTTATTCTCTTTCTTTTTTTTGTTTCTAATTTATGAAGCCGTAGGTGGTCTATAGCTTCTCATTCTATCAATCTCTTAATTATTACAAAGAACCTTTCTCTTGTAATTTCATATACATCTTTAAGTAATTGATTTCTAGTTACGAAAAAGTTGACTCAGCGCCAAAGTGCTGGATTTCAAACCTGTAGTTACACAATTCGAACCCGACAGAGATATTAACTTTTTTTTAAATTTAAGTAATAAATAAATATTTGAAAAAACTGTATTAACATAAATAATTATCCAATACGATATTTGAATGTGATTTGATAAATAACAATGTATTTTATTAACGATTGAAAATTTGTATAATATATATATATATATCAGGAAAGTGTGAGTTAATTGCAGGAATATAACTATCCAATTATATATTTATATGTATATTTTTAAGTGAGTGTACAGCATGACAATTAAGTTAAAAGGATAGTTCAGTTAAGATATAAAATGTTTTAAAAGCAAACTTTTAAATTGGCATTTTTATAAATTCCAAATTTACAAAGAAATATTCAGTCTACGAGACTTCATTGAAAGTTTGTTGAGAACTTCATTTTATGTTGCAGGGATTCTCCCATGGGTAAAAGTCCATTTAGGCACCCATTAGATATTTTAATTTTCAAAAATGGGGCCATTGCCGAACAACGTTACGCGTAGCATGTTACAACAAACTTTAATGGGCACTGTGTTCATCTATTTACTAACAACTCTGAGTTTCCTGCCACGCCCTTTTATATGAAACTATTTTGAAATTATATGAATTTTCTTACGAAAGTTTAAAATTTATATGAAATTTGTTATAAAACTGGCGAATTTAAAATAATTTTTGAGCATGTAAACAATTTTAAAAACTTTATAAATCCTTCTTGGAGGGTTTAACGCCCAAATCCCCTCACTATGCCTTTAGTCTGTATGTATGTATTTTGATACTTCTGACAAGGGTTAATTTGCATATGAAATTTACATCATATTAATGACCCCTTTTTATACCATTTATACCTTTAAAAGGGACAAGGTAGAGCTTTCGTGGACCGTGCGATATTGAAATAAGGTTGTGAGGTCAGCATCAAGCTTCAACCACTCAATATTATTCTCGGTCAGTCATTGAGGATATCAAAATGCAGACAGACATTCTTTGGCGCTAACCTCCCATGTACAGTAATCAAATCCACAAATCCACTCAGCTCCCTTAAAATTGCGTACTTTTAATAACGTTTATTGGACATCGAGCAGATATAAACATTTTATATGGATCCAGATGCTAGAGGTAGATACATGATATAAATCGAGCTCTTGTAAACAAGGTATTTCGTTACATAACATGGGGTTAGTTTCCTCTTTATCAAGTAAACGGCGCTTTGTGATGTGTTTTCTTCTTCGAACAGAAAAGCGTACGAGTTTACGTTGTCTATAAACTCCTCGTAGCTGTGCTCATGGTTTGCAAAGTTCAAACTCCACAGTAAACAAGAACATACGTTTAAACAAGAGATAGTACAGTATATTTAAACCTAAACGAAAATGCCCACCACCTATACGGTTGCTGATATAATTTTTCTGAAACTGATTTGAAACCGGCGCTCAGAGACTGGTCGCCATAGAGACATATTATTGGTTGTCATAGAGACTGAATCGATAATGTCCGATTAATTATCCATCCAACTACGCTTAATGTATAATTGCATTACAATTGTTGATGTGTAAATTGTTAGTTCCCACAATTTGTCTGGCCAACGCCAACGACTCAAAGTAAAATGTCCTATTTACCTTCTATTAAGCTAAAAATGTTTTTTCAGTTACACTTACATACAAAGTACAAGGTTAAATAAATGTGTGAAATAAACGTTTAAATATAAACATAGAATTTAAAATAAAAATTGGCTAAAAAACTCTTTCCATACAACCAAACTCTCACACGCACACGCACACGTGCGCGCGCGCACACACACACACACACTCGAACGCACGCACAAAAGCTAAAAGGGTAGAAAACGAAATGGATTTTGTTTTTAGGAAGTTAATAAAAAGATGTTAATAAGAAGTATTAATCTCAATTTGTTAACACTTGAAGTATGTTAATAAAGTATAAAAGAGCTAGTACAATAAAGCTTTTAGTAGAGTAATAAAATATTAAAATAATGTTTCAGAACGAACTCACCAAATTAAAGTCTACAGTCTATATTGGTTTTAAGTATTTTCAAAGTAATACGAGCATTTTAGGTATTTGTTGAAAAATAATTTGCGATTGATCAATAAGTAGTAAAACACTTTTGTGTGCTAACTCAGAAATATCAGTGAAAGAAATATCTCGTAAATACTTAATTATAAACGAAAAGCCTTAATACCCATTTCTCCATAGCTCTTTGTCCTTCTACCTGGTTATAACTGTCCTAGGGATCTTCTATACAGGTTACTTACTATCACAACTCAACAGTTAGAGATCTAATTTTAAAGTTCTAAAATGTTTTAAGAGAAAAAATAACTTATACAGTTACTCGAAATGAACCTTTCTCCATTCCCCGATTATCGTGTCTTTTGTTGTTTTGGAATTTTACTTTGGGACACGCGTCGCATATTTTTACAAAATTTTTGGTCTCTATTCAACTTGACTGGGATTTTATAAAGCAAAGATTTCTTCACTTAAGACTATTTTTAATTTCAAATGCTTTCTGTTTCAGACACACAGCACTTACCTTTCAATAGAATTATTGAGGTAACCGAAAAGGGTTAAATAACTTTTAAATGAATCTCCAAAGACGGAGATTCAACAACAAACTTTGGGATTTCGAACAAGATGGTTTAGTTGAGGCACAGATGAAACAGAAATACACAACTAATCTTCCCTTCAAGAATGGTCTACAACAAGGAATCCTCTATTTACAAATTCAACTAAACATATAATATACCTCTGGTACTAATGAAAAGCAATCTCAAGACAACATTAACATGGAAATGTTTCATGGATTGGAAATAAATATAGAACAAAATAAATCAATCTACTTCAATGTTAAATTCCTTTAATTAATATATTTTGTCTTCTCTATTTTATTAGAAAAATTTACTACGAACTTTTCAATCTCCGCTCATCACTTCACCGAACAGCACGAGTTAGGATATTATTGCATGCGGAAAGGATTGTAAATAAAATCAAATTTTAAAATAGAGACTCAAAACTCCCTTGCTATTAATAAGAAGGATTAAGTCCAGTATCGCCTTTCCTGACGAAGTCCATTCCCTTATATTGCCGTGTTAGTGAAGAGGATGAAGCAAGTGGAAATAAAGGAACTACGAATGGGGTAGGATTATCCCCTGGTAATGAGATTGGTGGTAAACGCATGTCTCGCGTCAAGGATCCCTTACCTGGAGTAGAGTATAGATAGTTGACTATCTATCGAAGTCCGTCCCCTTACATTGCCGTGTTAGTGAAGAGGATGAAGCAAGTGGAAATAAAGGAACTACGAATGGGGTAGGATTATCCCCTGGTAATGAGATTGGTGGTAAACGCATGTCTCGCGTCAAGGATCCCTTACCTGGAGTAGAGTATAGATAGCTGACTATCTATCGAAGTCCGTCCCCTTACATTCCCGTGTTTACGGAAGCATGTGGAAATAAAGGAGCTACGAATGGGGTAGGATTATCCCCTGGTAATGAGATTGGTGGTAAACGCATGTCTCGCGCCCAGGATCCCTTACCTGGAGTAGAGGGTAGATAGTCTGACTATCTATCGAAGTCCGTCCCCTTACATTGCCGTGCTAGTGAAGAGGATGAAGCAAGTGGAAATATAGGAACTACGAATTGGGTAGGATTATCCCCTGGTAATGCGATTGGTGGTAAACGCATGTCTCGCGTCAAGGATCCCTTACCTGGAGTAGAGTATAGATAGTTGACTATCTATCGAAGTCCGTCTCCTTCCATTCCCGTGTTTACGGAAGCATGTGGAAATAAAGGAACTACGAATGGGGTAGGATTATCCCCTGGTAATGAGATTGGTGGTAAACGCATGTCTCGCGCCTAGGATCCCTTACCTGGAGCAGAGTATAGATAGCTGACTATCTATCGAAGTCAGTCTCCTTACATTCCCGTGTTTACGGAAGCATGTGGAAATAAAGGAACTACGAATGGGGTAGGATTATCCCCTGGTAATGAGATTGGTGGTAAACGCATGTCTCGCGCCCAGGATCCCTTACCTGGAGCAGAGTATAGATAGCTGACTATCTGCCGAAGTCCGTCCCCTTACATTGCCGTGTTAGTGAAGAGGATGAAGCAAGTGGAAATATAGGAACTACGAATGGGGTAGGATTATCCCCTGGTAATGAGATTGGTGGTAAACGCATGTCTCGCGCCTAGGATCCCTTACCTGGAGTAGAGTATAGATAGCTGACTATCTATCGAAGTCCGTCCCCTTACATTCCCGTGTTTACGGAAGCATGTGGAAATAAAGGAACTACGAATGGGGTAGGATTATCCCCTGGTAATGAGATTGGTGGTAAACGCATGTCTCGCGCCCAGGATCCCTTACCTGGAGTAGAGTATAGATAGCTGACTATCTATCGAAGTCCGTCCCCTTACATTGCCGTGTTTACGGAAGCATGTGAAAATAAAGGAACTACGAATGGGGTAGGATTATCCCCTGTTAATGAGATTGGTGGTAAACGCATGTCTCGCGCCCAGGATCCCTTACCTGGAGTAGAGTATAGATAGCTGACTATCTATCGAAGTCCGTCTCCTTACATTCCCGTGTTTACGGAAGCATGTGAAAATAAAGGAACTACGAATGGGGTAGGATTATCCCCTGGTAATGAGATTGGTGGTAAACGCATGTCTCGCGTCAAGGATCCCTTACCTGGGGTAGAGTATAGATAGTTGACTATCTATCGAAGTCCGTCTCCTTACATTCCCGTGTTTACGGAAGCATGTGGAAATAAAGGAACTACGAATGGGGTAGGATTATCCCCTGGTAATGAGATTGGTGGTAGACGCATGACTCGCGCTCAGGATCCCTTACCTGGAGCAGAGTATAGATAGCTGACTATCTATCGAAGTTCGTCCCCTTACATTGCCGTGTTAGTGAAGAGGATGAAGCAAGTAGAAATATAGGAACTACGAATGGGGTAGGATTATCCCCTGGTAATGAGATTGGTGGTAAACGCATGTCTCGCGTCAAGGATCCCTTACCTGGAGTAGAGTATAGATAGTTGACTATCTATCGAAGTCCGTCTCCTTACATTCCCGTGTTTACGGAAGCATGTGGAAATAAAGGAACTACGAATGGGGTAGGATTATCCCCTGGTAATGAGATTGGTGGTAAACGCATGTCTCGCGCCCAGGATCCCTTACCTGGAGCAGAGTATAGATAGCTGACTATCTATCGAAGTTCGTCCCCTTACATTGCCGTGTTAGTGAAGAGGATGAAGTAAGTGGAAATATAGGAATTACGAATGGGGTAGGATTATCCCCTGGTAATGAGATTGGTGGTAAACGCATGTCTCGCGTCCAGGATCCCTTACCTGGAGTAGAGTATAGATAGCTGACTATCTATCGAAGTCCGTCCCCTTACATTGCCGTGTTTACGGAAGCATGTGAAAATAAAGGAACTACGAATGGGGTAGGATTATCCCCTGGTAATGAGATTGGTGGTAAACGCATGTCTCGCGTCAAGGATCCCTTACCTGGAGTAGAGTATAGATAGTTGACTATCTATCGAAGTCCGTCTCCTTACATTCCCGTGTTTACGGAAGCATGTGGAAATAAAGGAACTACGAATGGGGTAGGATTATCCCCTGGTAATGAGATTGGTGGTAGACGCATGACTCGCGCCCAGGATCCCTTACCTGGAGCAGAGTATAGATAGCTGACTATCTATCGAAGTCCGTCCCCTTACATTGCCGTGTTTACGGAAGCATGTGAAAATAAAGGAACTACGAATGGGGTAGGATTATCCCCTGGTAATGAGATTGGTGGTAAACGCATGTCTCGCGTCAAGGATCCCTTACCTGGAGTAGAGTATAGATAGTTGACTATCTATCGAAGTCCGTCTCCTTACATTCCCGTGTTTACGGAAGCATGTGGAAATAAAGGAACTACGAATGGGGTAGGATTATCCCCTGGTAATGAGATTGGTGGTAGACGCATGACTCGCGCCCAGGATCCCTTACCTGGAGCAGAGTATAGATAGCTGACTATCTATCGAAGTCCGTCCCCTTACATTGCCGTGTTTACGGAAGCATGTGAAAATAAAGGAACTACGAATGGGGTAGGATTATCCCCTGGTAATGAGATTGGTGGTAAACGCATGTCTCGCGTCAAGGATCCCTTACCTGGAGTAGAGTATAGATAGTTGACTATCTATCGAAGTCCGTCTCCTTACATTCCCGTGTTTACGGAAGCATGTGGAAATAAAGGAACTACGAATGGGGTAGGATTATCCCCTGGTAATGAGATTGGTGGTAGACGCATGACTCGCGCCCAGGATCCCTTACCTGGAGCAGAGTATAGATAGCTGACTATCTATCGAAGTTCGTCCCCTTACATTGCCGTGTTAGTGAAGAGGATGAAGCAAGTGGAAATATAGGAACTACGAATGGGGTAGGATTATCCCCTGGTAATGAGATTGGTGGTAAACGCATGTCTCGCGTCAAGGATCCCTTACCTGGAGTAGAGTATAGATAGTTGACTATCTATCGAAGTCCGTCTCCTTACATTCCCGTGTTTACGGAAGCATGTGGAAATAAAGGAACTACGAATGGGGTAGGATTATCCCCTGGTAATGAGATTGGTGGTAAACGCATGTCTCGCGCCCAGGATCCCTTACCTGGAGCAGAGTATAGATAGCTGACTATCTATCGAAGTTCGTCCCCTTACATTGCCGTGTTAGTGAAGAGGATGAAGCAAGTGGAAATATAGGAACTACGAATGGGGTAGGATTATCCCCTGGTAATGAGATTGGTGGTAAACGCATGTCTCGCGTCCAGGATCCCTTACCTGGAGTAGAGTATAGATAGTTGACTATCTATCGAAGTCCGTCTCCTTACATTCCCGTGTTTACGGAAGCATGTGGAAATAAAAGAACTACGAATGGGGTAGGGTTATCCCCTGGTAATGAGATTGGTGGTAAACGCATGTCTCGCGCCTAGGATCCCTTACCTGGAGTAGAGTATAGATAGCTGACTATCTATCGAAGTCCGTCCCCTTACATTGCCGTGTTAGTGAAGAGGATGAAGCAAGTGGAAATATAGGAACTACGAATGGGGTAGGATTATCCCCTGGTAATGAGATTGGTGGTAAACGCATGTCTCGCGTTTAGGATTCCTTACCTGGAGTAGAGGGTAGATAGTCTGACTATCTATCGAAGTCCAACCCCTTACATTGCCGTGTTTGTGAAGAGGATTAAGCATATGGAAATAAAGGAACTACGAAAGGGGTAAGATTATCCTCTGGTAATGATATTTGTGGTAAAGGCATATCTCGCGTTAGGATCCCTTACCTGGAGTAGAGGGTAGATAGTTCGACTATCAATCGAAGTCCAACCCCTTACATTGCTGTGTTTGTGAAGTGAATGAAGAATATGGAAATAAAGGAACTACGAATTTGGTGAGATAATCCCCTGGTAATAAGATAGGTGGTAAACACGTGTCTCGCTTTCAGGATCCCTTACCTGGGGTACGTCTGGTCTCTACCAGGATAAACCCCTTCCCAGTTTAATAATTGTATAAGTTATATTATGAACATTACTTCTGTTTTTAGAAAGTTTTGATAATTATCGGCGCCAGAAGTTATCGATTTTGCAAAATAAAATACCTGGTGATGTACAGTTTTCAGAAATATCTAAAAATTAATAAAACTTTGTGATGTCTAACCATAAATTAAAAATTTGAAAAGACACATTTAACCTAACTTTCAACACACACAAACTTCATTATACCACTTTCAATTTAGATGTAAAGTACCTGGTTAGGATGGACCTGGTTTTAAAAAAATGAAGTTACTAAAGCGCGAGGTAAACAGTTATTGCATTAAGTAATAACACCGTGCGGCGTTGCAAACACATATTCCAAAATGAAAGCCATTTCATTTTGGAGTTAACCTATGTAAGCAAACCTTGTTTTATAAAAATTATTAACAACAATCCATCTTAAATTGATATTTTATAACTGTGTCATAGAGTATAACAAGTGCTTATATATATATATATATATATATATATATATATATATATATATATATATATATATATATACATATATATATATTTAATGATTTTATAGTTTTATGTGTGTTGTAAAGTGAAGTAATTTTTGTATTTTTTAATATTTAATTTTTGGGGTCTCAGCATCAAGTTTTATTATTTTATCCTTGTTCCTGAGGACTTTCTACATCATTATTTATATTTTGTTCATAAAACCTATAACATCTTACTAACCGATAATTTTTAAAGTTCTATATTTTTTTCAAAATGCAATATTATTAATCCAGAGTAAAAATGTGAGTTACACAAATAAATTTAGCAAAATTGCTGGAAAACTACTTACATAAATTCGTCACCTAATTTATTAGATACTTCAAAAATCAAAAAATTACGTACTAGAATCAAGTAATTGTTAACAATACAATTTGAATATTTTTCACACATAAATATTTATTAGTGTAGATGACCTCGTTAGTCCGGCCCTCTTATATCCGGAATGACTAATACAAATTATTTGATTTTGAGAAAGGAGTACCCTGAAAATTGTAGGCTACAACATAGCTTGGTTTTCATAACTCATGCAGGAATGATAAAGCTATAGTTGACATGGCAATTGTTGGTTACTATGATAAACAAAATTAAGACAGAAAAATCAGTAGGCCTAAGTTCTACAGCAGCCATTTTTATTAGAAGACCTAAAGCACTCGAAATTTATTAAAATCAATTCTATTTATAATCAAATTGATATTCTCCCAATTAAAAAAAAGTACTACACTCTTGACAACTAAAAATAATCAACAAAATTTAATTTGTCTATGATTAATTCTTTGAAAAAATGTAATCTAGGCTCTAAATAGATTACAGTTTAATTATTTTAAACAATTACTGAATCTTAAAATATACGCATTGAAATAATTTTATTGATTTAAATCAAATGCAATAAACCTTTATACTTCAATCGAATGTTCAGTCTGTGGATTATGAGAATGAATATAAAGATCGTTTATGTCTACGAAATGTTTATCATGAGCTAATCTTTCTGTAATGTTTTTGAAAACGATAATACAAACAATAACCGAAGAATTTCACGCTTTTAAAATAACC
This sequence comes from Prosapia bicincta, assembly GCA_036971475.1. NCBI lineage: Eukaryota > Metazoa > Arthropoda > Insecta > Hemiptera > Cercopidae > Prosapia > Prosapia bicincta. The sequence goes on along the minus strand of JBAIZL010000001.1, from coordinate 50,096,648 downwards.
ACTCTCCAGCTCATACCACCGATTAAGAGACTCTCCTTGGAAGAATGGTTTTCGCAGAGGAATATGTATACTGCACTAACAGCACTAAGCATCTACCTGCACGGAAAATCAATATGGCAGCGAATGTTAGCTTCAGAGGGGTGACATTTGTTGGCTCGCCGTCCAGTTCCCCTCCAAACGACAACCTTGACCGTCCTAAACCGCAACCCATTTCCAAATGACATCCACATAGTCTTATCAAACCTCACCGTGTTCGGTGCTGCCATCTGACGTCGTTTACTCAAGTCGCGTTCCCCCTCCTCTCTCCGCAACATCTTGACATCCTGACTCCGTTCTATTTCTTATCAGTTTTTGTAAACTGTTAAGATTTCAGAATAAGTGTTTTTACTTCAAAACCCGACTACTCGAGTAATATTTTAAACGAACTACGCCCAGTGTTACTACAATCGTTATACTGTACCGAGGATATGTTATAACCAAGATGGTTTATCTTAATGAAGAATTAAGAAGGACAGAAATGCTTAAGATGACGTCGCGACACGAAACGATCAACGAAAAGAAGCAATAAAGAATCCTATCTTCGACAGTAAAACTATCAATTAAAGCCCCCATTTAAATCAAGTAATTGTAGGCCTAACCTTAAATTTAATTATAAACTCGATGACCACTATACAATACCAAAACACACGTTGGCACAGAGACCACAACAAATCCTATTCTATACAAACAATAACAGAAATACTTAAGAACTACATTGTAAATTGAATGTCTTAATGTTACCTTTGATTCCTTCTGCAACCGGTGTAGTCTATATCAGTACGCAGACTGGCAATGGCAAGGCTTGGCTGCCAGCACACAGCACACAGCATTGCGTCACTATAGTAGGAGGTCTCTATCTACCAGCCGGCCCACAGAGTCTTTATTGATGTTGATGAACAGACGCAGACTCAATGCAGAAACTGTGGACAAAGAACCATTCCATCCACTTCAAGCTATCTATTTAAATTCTTATACACTGTATTCTACTACGTAATATGATTTTATTTTACAACTTAATCAATTTTTATTAACATGTTTTTATTTCACCACCGTTTTGCTTACGAGAGTATACAAATATTATAGTTTATTAAAGAATTTACAACAAATTACTTTTAGTAAATAACCTAACCTGATATAAAGTAAAATTATTTCAACTAAGACATTAAAAATTAAACAAAATTATAAAAAATATTGTATTATTAATTTAGAGTTGATATTTTAAATCTTGAAATGACTTTTTATTTTGTTTCATTTATAATGTAAGAAAATATTCTTAAAACAAAAACTTATACGTAACACTATAGCATATTTGCTTAGAATAAAGAACAATAGTCGTGACGTGACTCAAATTGTCAATTTAAAAAAACCTATTTTTCAAATTTTAATTCACGTCATAAACACATCACAAAAAACGGCTAAATGTAAGGTTGAAGAAAATAAAAATGTAACAAACACGAAAAACATGACTATAGGCCTAATTGTTCAGCTACTGAAAAATATGCCACAGGCAGTACTTCAATCATTGATATTAATTTCATTGGATACAAGTTTTTAAAACTGTATCATTTCTTTTTTTATGATTTTTAGCCAATTAATCTGGATTTTTGTATTTTAATGGCGACCACCTAGTTCGACTATGGCTTATGAAGTAGTATTATGAGGATTCTGAACACATTAAGTATTAAAGTAGGGACATAAAACCCAATGGTAAGTGGTATAGATGGATCATGGCATTCGTGTCCAAGGTAGCGTATCTGAAGAAGTCTTACTCTCTGTCGGGGACATAACGAGATACGAAATACCTCCTTGCGATTGTAAGAAGCTTAAGTGAGGATAGATAGATAGGTAGGGATAAGGCGAGTTCACAACGATTTCCTAATACTGGGGATAATTATGACATCGCGTGGGCAGGGTTTCTTATCTAGAACCGACCTGCACTCAACCAGGGTAGAGGAAGGTGGCTACCCGTAAACTCGTCAATTACTCGGGAAAAGGAATGGCAGGGAGCATGGTGTTTTTGACAGGCTGATTTTGAGTTTCATTTAAACAAATTTAAATCAATATTGTAATAGTTTCTAGAAAATATTTATCTCTTATAATGAGTATTCTAACTTTTAATTAACAAGTTATAAGTATACAAATAAATTAATAAAATTATATGTAAAAGCGTGTGTAGTACTGATCCAAAATTATCATAAATACAAAAATCAATGAACTATTTACGCCATTTTTTCTGTGCATACTTTTTTTTAAAATTTACTTAAAGTTGAAAACATTACGATTTCCTGATAATTCTTAATCTATTGCGGGACTTGAGATTGAACACTTCTGTGCTTCAAAAGCACATGTAGGATCTAGTGGAGAACATAGGAGGGAATGGTTGAGTAGGAGATCGGGTAGAATCTTGACAAGACAGCTCTACTCGGTTCATACTACTTACCATGCAATCGGGTAAACTAGATCAACCTAAAAGCTTATTATGTTCGATTCTCCACAAATTATCAAATTGCTAGTTTTTAAACCAAACAAGTTATTTCAGCTCTCCAGTGTATTTTAGTTTTTATTTCAGTCTTATAACCAATTATTTCCATTTTTTTATTTCTTTCTTTCTCTTTCTGCTATATTTTCTCTTAGGTATTTCTTGACACGTTTCTTCCTCTATCCCGTTTTGAGCTAGCGTTATCTGTTCAAAATATTCCCGTCCAGAATGTCTTTGTTCTGAAGGTCAATTAACTCTGAAACAAAATTCTGCTTTTTCTGATACATCGTTGGCTAAGCCTGCCTTTATTCACAGGCGATGTATGACTTTTTTATTAGTTGTCAGCCAATGAACCAGAAAAACATCTCTTATGAAGGTTAGGAAACGATTGAATAGATGTTGGATTAGGTTAGGAATATAACACCTCATGCTAGAGAATATTAGGGGGAGCTCTGACTTTATGAGCAAGGTCATGTACTTGAAGGAGACATACTCTTTATCGGGGCCATAAAGAGATATATATCGTGGGCCTGTTCTCAGTCGTGGTGAAGAGGTGTGCCTACAAGCTAGCCGGCGGTGTGTGATAATAAACTGAAATTATGCGCAGAAATAAATTCTATTGTTTAGAATTTTGTTCATAAGCTCATGACATTTTTTTTGTCGTCCTTTTCTCTGAAATTATCATTTTACCGTTATTATAAATTGTTTTCAGCTGTTTTGTCCTTTATTATTGTTTTTGCATTCATTCATTCATTTACGTTGTGTTTTCTTCATCTTTTATTTTCTATGTGCACTATTTCATGCGGAGTAGCCATGTAATCAGCATTTGTTTTGGCCAAGTAGCTTACTGTTTTACCGCTGTAGTCCTTGAGATAAATTACATTTGATGTAGGCTATAGTTAATAAAACTGACAGTATGTTATAAAATGAAAAACATTGCCAATGAAATGAACATTATATATTTCAGTTTATAATTGTATTTCACTTTCCTAAATCACTTAATTATCGTTCATTTTGGGATTTAGAGTTTGTTATACGTTATTTAATATCGATGTACGTTGATGGAATTTACTTCTATATTGTTATCTATTTTAATGCAAAGCTACTAGGTAAAAAATGATTACGAGGAGCACAATTAAATTTTCAACAGAAATTAAAGCTATTGTAGTTCGATTTGCGCCGCCTGTATAACTTTTGTTTCTTTGTCTTTTTAATCTTACCTTTACGCACGCTTTTGTTTTCAGTTTAAGGTCAACGGCTATTTAACAATAAATAAATAACTGCTAACAAATTCTTCGTAAAAGATGAAGCGTTGTAAAACTCAGACACAAATGTTCAAATATTTACATCAAAGGCAAACTTACTCCTAAAATGATTAATATACATTCCTAATAAATGCGATTAATACAATTATAATTTTTCTTGAATGAACTTATCTACCTATTTATGTTTATTATTTTCATTATTAGATTTAATTTAATACTTTATTTATTATCTTATACATTGAAATCATTGAAACATTTGATAAAACTTACAATCGCGAGTCACAAATTCTTTATAGTTAGGCCTACAACTTAAAAACCATGATGGAATGTGTCTTTCCACCATGTTTGGGTACATTCAGCGCGTGCTACGTACTTTGGGGATGCACGACGTTATGCAGGGACCTTTAAAGGTTAACAATACCTACAAGCTATGAAGAAGAAGTTCATATACAAGGGGGGGGCGATGGGGTGATCGCCCCCCCCCCAACCCTCAAGAACTTTGGGTTAAAAATCGACAATATATTATTAAATTAGGACTTTCTATTAAATTAGACTTTTACTTAAGTTAATTCGTCTTTTATTGTAAATAAAAAATAAAATTTTAATTTTTAATTTGAAAATGTGAGGCGTTCCCTCGGCATACCCCCGTAAACGTCTAAACGTTTTAACAACAGATAGCGCTAGTGAAGCTTAGTCTCGAACATATGATTTTCAATACGTAATTTTGCAAGCGTAATATTCGCAGTTGACTCCGGAATTGTTCGTGTTGGAGGAATAACTACTTATATTAATTAATAAACCATTTTTATAATAATAGCTTATTATGAAATTAATAATATTCTCTAGCCATAAGTGTTATCGAAACTGGAATAATTATTTATTAAAAAGTCTAATTTGCTACGAATCTTTATCATGTTACCGATTTCTAACGCAAGCGTAGAAAGAACTTTTTTCTGTTCTATGTTTTTATATACACGCACGCACGCGAGCGCGCAAACACACACACACATATTATATATATATATATATATATATATATATATATATATATATATATATATATATATATATATATAATGCATCGATCGCCCCCCCCCCCAAAGCAAGTCGCTGGATACGCGCCTGATATAATCATATATATATAAAGGATTAGATAGCTAGCTAAACATTTGAGGTTATGCTACAGTTACAAAAATAAAATAGTTTTGTAAATTACAAAAAATTAAAAATTACAGTAATAATAATTACACCAAAAGCTTAAAAATTTAGGTTATAATAACCTCCTTAGTTTTTCACCAAAAAATCCTTTAACAACACGAAAATCAACTTTAAATTGTATTGTAATATTTTAATTACTATATACTTTTACAGAAAAAAAACTATAGACCTACATAAGTGTAAAAACCTACATAAGTAGCAAAAACAAAGACAAGTAAATTAAAAGACAAAAACTAACCAAACAAACTTATCCTTCTTGGAAATTAACATATCCAGGCTTCGTCTATCTTGTGCCCTGATAGTAGAAGTTATGTGAAGGAACATAGTACAATAGTTATGAACGTTTAGTACTACTTTTTGAAAACAAAAAATGACGAATATATTACATAAAATAATATTATATTATTCTATCCACAACATAATTCTATTAGAGACTATAGCATCATTTTTATTAGAATTATAAAGGCTAAGAAAGGTTAAGGAAAACACCTGGGAGATTAAAGATTTACAATACTCTAATAGTGGCTTTCCCATGGTTTTCTCACTTTTCCTGTGAGAACAAGTATACTTAACGTTAGCGACCTTATCCATGAGAGCGATGTTTCCCCTGCTCAGTAGACTATCAGAAAAGCATTGTTTCCTTTTCTTCGGCTAGTAGTCCCCAAGTGTGCGCAGCAGCTACCTGTGGCGCCACGGATCATTTCCAGGGGCGCCGCGTTGTGCCTTAGGATTGAACGTTTAAATTAAAAATATCGTGAAATGAATGAGGACGTATTTTGTACGCATACTGAATCGCTTATTTTTGCAATTTTTAAACAAATGTCTAAAAAATATACAGGTATTGTACAGTGTTGTACTCTATTAAGTGCAGTAGTAAGAAAAAAAATAGTTGATAAAAATTTACTTAAAACTTTTCACCTTTTTTAGTTTGATAAAATATTTTTATCTCAAGTGCCCCATGAGTTTAAATTGCTTGGGAAACACTGCCTAAGTCCTACTCCTTCCTTATCCCTCTCTGCAAAGAAGGTATAGCTTTACATACAGGTAGAGATTAGGTACGAAGCTGTACAAGTATGTAATATCACAGAACTATAACAGGAGAGTTTTATAATAACCTGATATTATTGTATGTAACTTGACATTATCTATTATTATTCTATATTGATAGTGAAAGAGGGAGTAAGGAGATAGAGAGAGAGAGTGTAAGAGAGAGTAAGAACAAGAGAGAGAGTGGGATGGAAGGAGAGAGATAGAGAGTGGGAACGAGACACATCCATACAGAAATAGAAAGAGAGAGAAACAGACAGACAGACAGACAGACACACACGCGCGCTCACACACACACACACACATTCACACACACACACACACACACACACACACACACACACACACACACACACACACACACACACACACACACAAAACACACAAAACACACACACACACACACACACACACACACACACACACAAAACACACACACACACACAAAACACACACACACACACATACACACAGAGTATATTCTTGTAATAAGACTTCATACTCGTATTAGGACCAGATCAACCTAAAGATTAAACTACAATGAACGTGCACTGTAAAAACCACTCTCGAGATAGAAAAACGTCATCTCGTTTCGACACAGAGTTATTCTGTTTTAAACAGCAAAATGAATACTTTCAAGACATTTAGTCAAAGTTTTTATTTAACATTTTATTTTGGTTTTTACCATTTTTTCACTAGTTTTGGAAAGTAAACAAACTACACTTTCGGGTTTTAGAATGAGCTAGAACTTAATATGTTTCACTTTGAATTTATTCCAGTCAAAAATATCTTTTTTTCGAAATTCGTTTGCATTACCGTTTTAGTATAATACTTCACGCATGTATGTTTTCTTCTAACTGTAGTATTTACAGTATTTATCAGAGATTGGCAAAAAAAACTTTAATGGATTTGTAAAGTGCAAATGAAAGTGCACACGTTTTACATTACAGTAGGACTACAGTGCTATAATTAATTCCTTTCATAACGATAGTAAAAATATTTAGATAAGAGTATTTAAAAAATAATTACAAGTTCTAAGACTCTAGCACATTTTGAGCAGGATACGTTTTGTTGGTTCCACAACTGTCTAGATTCTATGTTCTAATCCTACGACAGAAATCCACCTTGTTCGATTGGACGCTGTTAGTGCTGGCTTAGGCTTTTGTGCCAACAGACAAGAATTTAAGAGAATCAACGCTACAGCCCAAACACGTGTCAACTCAAATTGGTAAATTCGAACGCGTCCAAGGTTCCAAAATCAAAGCTATTTCTACACCAGTATCAAGTGGTGCCAAGTACTTCAAGCCAACAGATTCTTCACCTCGCGGTGTCCAACTTTTTAATTTCTGGCTTACCAAAGAGGAATTGTCGAACAGCCAGATGCAGTGATTGATCAGATATAGTCGAACAGCCAGCTGTCGTTTTTAAAGATATAGGGAGTTTTTGTTGTGACAAGAATATTTACTTTACTGTCTAGACATGTTTGGTGGTGCAGTAAAAATAAATACTGAGTACAACTTTCGCTATCGAAATAAATTTTTGCTTACTTATTAACTAATCGATTATTTCTTTGGATTTAATGTTATCTTTAACTGACCAATGGGTCACCTTTCTTCACCCCGATTGATCACTTCAGACAAGCAACGATGATCCAAGCGATGATAAACCCCACTTCCAGTAACATGACGTCATTATACCCTTTCCTTAGTCCTAGCCATTGTTGTCCTCCTTATCCTTATTCTTGCAAGGGAATGTAACGAGTATGATATTTTTTTATAACTCCAATAAAGAGTAGGTCTACTTCAGGACTCTCCACACGTGGCGCCTTGATCACCCTATATTCTCTAACAGTGGATTATTTGTCCCTCCCTTAATACTAAATATCAGCATTCAGAATAATTTCCTATCCCTCATAGGCGATAATAGTCATCATGACCGATCGCCTTTTAAAACCACAAAGAAATGCCACACATCGCGTACAAAATAAAGCTTGACTTATATGAAATATTACAATAAGCAGAATCTTGTTTATGGAGTTAGATTACCTACATAAAATCCTGGAAAGTGGACATATTTTGGGGTGCAGTTAGTTTTTCCTTAAATTAAACATGCAAAAGAACGAAACATTATCTATTTTTATGTTTATGCTTAAATACGTGTTACGTTAAGGCTAAACATTTCTATCACTTAAAACTATTTCTATATAGACGTAGTTACTTTTAGTTCCCTAATTTGACACTTACTGAAGTAATTTTTCAGGTACAAAGCACCAGATGTTAGTCCTTCCTTCTGACGTTTAGTTTGCAACTTTTGTCTCTAGCACGTTTAGATAGATTTTTTCACAACAATTTGGAAAGACTTATTTCGAACTAAATATTTTAAACAACTTTTACTTAATATTCTAATTTACAAGTCTCCGGTTTTATATTCGATTATGGGTAACCTTCGTTGAATTTTTCAGAGTGTTTTTAACTTTTGGAACATATTATTAAACCTCTAAAAAAGTTCCATACTCAGGTTTTGGTTATTCCATAAATTTCTTCCCTACGATTCGGAATGAAATAGGTTAGCACCTTAAAAATATTTCTCTTTCGCACTATGAAAATGTTTTTCTAAATTTTCTCGTTCTAAATGGTTGTCCTTTTTTCATAAACTTTGTGTAAAGAAGCCATTTCTTGTATAGTTACGTTTTGAAAAAAATTTAGAAATTAACTATTCCCAGGAAATTGATTTATAGCTCTGAAACTTTCTGCTTGGTGTTCTGTAATACGCACCCAATTTAAATCCCGCTCAGTACGCCATAAATTACCCACTGTCGTAGGGCATCAGGTGACTCTGGTTTACATGCGCCGTTTTAACTTGACGGACCCTCCCATCTGTCTCGCATACGGGGAGGAGGACGAAACTGGGAAGCACGTACTGCTTTTATGGCGTTGTCCTTTACAAGATTATATACTCCGAGAAAAGACCAATGAACTGGACACTGGCCGAGGCAGTGTAGACAAGACATCGGCTGTACTAAGCAGCTGAATGCACATTAGAAGAACTAGTGAGTTATGTTTTCTTTTAAATACAATAACATTTCAATAATATTAATTTCAATAACTTAATATTGAACATGAACTCAAGTTTCAGTCCACTTACTCAAGGTTTTGGAGGTACAATATTGATTTCGTACCTGTCTCAATGTCAGTATCCTTTTCGTACTTCTTTATTTTCCTGACTTTCTTCTGGTTTCGTGTCAGTTGTGTTCCTACATTTACTTGCCTCACTTAACTCTGTACTCATTATCCGGGTCTTCTGCTTCTGCCTTCATTCGATTGCTTCTTTATTATTAGGGGCAGCTTTCCAAGCTGATTTTGTTGTGCCAGCCTTTGTCAGCGTTAGTCGTTCGATCAAAAACCAATGGTCGTTTGTAGCAACTACAAAAACTAACCAAGATTTAATTGTTTTCCAGCCATCTTTCTACAAATATCGAAAAGCTAAGCGTCACCTGATTAGAGCATTCTGTCTTAAACATAACTCGATCTATTGATAATAATTTTCATTAATTAACATTAACTCATTTAAAAATACTATTGGAATTATCTCATTCCAATAAAATATTAATTTAGTAACTAAAAACACTTGTAAATATGTTACACTTGCCTATAGTAGCGCTTACTTTTATAATTGTTGAGGACGGCCGTTTCGGGTGATGTGTTCTATTGTCAACTCAGACCGTAACTCACATCTCCCGAAACGGCCGTCCTCAGCAATTATAATATTGCTACTATGGGCAAGTCTAACACATTTAAGATTGTTTTTATTTAAAAACTACTAGCTCACGTGAAGATAAAAGTAATTAATGGTAAATTGGTATTCCATTATTCACTTCTTTACTATTCTCCAGGGATTTTAATTTCTTCTTTAATTGCCCCATTGTTTGCCTGGTTTTTTTTAGTATAAGCACTCTCAATTCTGGCATTTTTTTGTGCTTTGAATAAGCTGGGTCCCTTCAATATCTCGCAGTTCCAACAATTCCCTTTCCTCTACCTTCGCGAGTTAATCCTATCTGACAATGCTTCTTCCGTTTTCGCCACGGAAACTTCAACACCACTAACGTCCACGTTTAACGCTACTGGTACTTAAAAGTTCACGCTCCGAGTAAATTATTTACAAATTGCCCACCATTCTACACTCGCTATCTGAAAATTTTCGGATTATAGTCATGACTATTTCTTCTTTAAGTGCGCCGATCTTTTTATTAATTTTTTTCATTTAGGTGTAAACAGTTTCTATTTACTTGGTTAAAAGTTTCATTGTTTTTATTAGTTTTCTCACGTTGTTCTGTTGCGTCTCCCCTCCCCATTATTTCCGCGTTTCTTTCGTCATTTACCTAGAATCTCTAAAATCGGAAGTAATTTAAATGAATAAAATTTTAAAATAAACAAATATAATAATTTAATGAAATAATTATGCTTCACTCATCAATGAGTAATTGGCGTTTAAAAAATAAATTTGTGCTTAAATCCATCTGTTTCCTCTCTTCGATTAGTTTTTCCTTTTCGATCCAGGAAATCCGCCCCTCCTTGTCGGTGATGACCAGTGGTCCTTGGTTAGTGGATGATTACTCGACTTGTCATTTCTTCAAGTCGTATCTGGTTCATAATGAAAGTGCTCCACAGTCGTTCCTTGCTTAAGGCACCTGCCCTAATTTCTTATTAATTATAAAAACTCAACACTCCCTCAAAATCTCCTTAATTTTTCTATTTAGTATTTATTATTAACTTTATTATGACTTTTAATTTTTCATCACTAATCTATGACCACCTACTCGCCTCCAATATATTATTGGCCGATCTCTTTGCTCCCAACTTGACGCCAATAGAACACGGTGGCAGACTAATGTGGCGTAATGCTTCTTTAGTATCATATTTGCTGCATTAATATTCCGTTTTATTAATTATTTCCTTATCTCTAATGATCCCTAATGATTTATCTTGTCTTATATCTCTACGAGATTCTGAACCTCGATACATAATAATCAACTACTTTGCAAAAAAAAACTTTCTTAATTGAGAAGTTACATTTTATAGTCTGACAAATGAACCCGTCTCAAGTCTTGAATTTTGAGCCTCTTACCCAACTACTCTGTGATGCCTTGCTTTATATTATGATTCCCTCTGGTTTTCAACTAGCTCATTTGTTTCGTTATTTTGAACCACAATTGCCAATAGTGTTTCTCCCCTCCTCCGTTCGAGAAACCAGTGTCGATTCCTTTGTTGATGCTGAAGTTCTTGACCACTTTAATCAGAGTTCTTGGTGGAAATTTCCGATGGTTTCCTTAAACGTTCGCACCCATGGTTCGTCACATTTTGTGATGTTTGAGCGTTTCAGTAAATCTTGACGGCGGTTAGATACTAGAATTTAACTTACAGAATCTTTTAAAATCTAAAAAAATGTTTAAATTCTGTTTACAACAGAAAACGGGTGTAAAAACAAATAAAACTATTAATAAACATGAAACGGAAGTTTAGAGTACTAACCTATATATACAATTACTGCAGTTGCAACCAACTTTCCGTTTTACGTAATTATTTAAGAATGACTGCATATTGTAAAGCAATCTACAACTTGAGTAGAGTTTCTGAAACTACCTTGGTTGTTTGAATTCTTTGCTTTAGATAGGAGACAGACAGCCTTATCAAGAAGATAGTGGTATGTCCTAATCTTTGGCTTAGTTATTAGTTTCTGTATGAGTTGATTAAAGTAAATAACGGAATGAAGAGAAACAGATTAAGACTTAGGAGGCCATAGATGTTACTAATAAATCATTGAATTTATCAAATTCTTATTAATTTCTTTGAAGAGGAAGTTAAGAAAAAAAACTAATTTTAAACTACTTAACTAAGTGAATACGTAATTGCTTACTAGCTGACGCGTTTCAAAACGATCGTTCCTTTTACGAAGCCAACCCTCTACTGGCCAGAAAATACCACCCCAAACAAATGTCAAACATCATTTTAGACACTGAAACTGCAATACAATACACAGATCCCACACACCACGAATACATTAGACAAAACATTAAACATAAAATGCCCAACATAAATAACTTAAACCGTAAACATACCATAAGTAATGAACATTCAATCCTTAAATCAATTATACAAAAACGCGATAAACATAACCTAAATTTCTTAAAAGCAGACAAAGGTAACTCCATCGTAATTATGCACCAACAAGACATCGACAAGAAAGTCAACAACTTCATTATTGAAAACAAAATAACCGAACTCCGATCAGACCCCACACCTAAATTACAAACAGAAATTAAAAATCTTCTAAACAAATGCACAGAAATCATGAAAAGTGAACAAAAGAAATATTACAAACAAATAAAACCCCAAGCCTCATATTAAATGCATTACCTAAAATCCACAAGGAAAACACACCCATCCGTCCACTAATTAATCACACTCATGCACCATCACATAAATTAGCCAAATAGATAGACATGGGCCAGTAGAAAGTTAGCTTCGTAAAAGGAACGATCGTTTTGAAACGCGTCAGCAAGTAAGCAATTACGTATTCACTTAGTTAAGTAGTTTAAAATTAGTTTAATCAGTGAATTCAAGATGATTACTGTACATCAAGAAACTTTAAGAAAAAAAATTTTAAGTAATACATTTCTAAGGGGAAACCATTTAGAACAAAATGAACTTCTTACAATTCACGTTTTGCATGCCTTTAAAATCCTTTAATTATTTTTTAAAATTCGAATATGTTTTGTTACTAAATTAGATTTTCTAAAAAAAAGAGATTTAAGAGCAATAATATATCTAAGCAAATTACAGTATGGCTTTGGATTTATTATTATTTCTGTTAATTAAAATTTTTTGCCTACCTTTTATACTTCCTTTACTGAATAACTGCATAAAATCCGTGCGACGTGAAATTCTGGCTGTTTTTTACTCTTCTTGAAAGAATAAAATTTTTAATAAATGATGTGATCTTTCGAAATGAAATCGTGCAAAAATATGTCAAAATTTTGACTGAGTATAAATCCTAATGATTCATAATTTTGAGTAAGTAATCCTATAGAGTTCATAAAAATATTTTGAGATTTTTGTGAAGACAACTTGAAAATTTAATGTTTTTAAATATTTTTCCTTCGGAACTTAGAGTCAATTTTTCAGACCTCAGAATGTAATTCAGAGATACGTTTTGCTCGACTACATTCACGAGATAGTTTTACATCTATCTCGAACGTCCCAATGTCAAATAAAACACCGGGAATAACCAAACACATACCTTTTTAGATGGGGATAAAAACGTATGGTACTGAAATTCAACTTTTGCGGTGAATTTCTAGAAAGTATGCAGGGCCCAATTCTGGACAAATCTATTCATCTGATATTCCAATTTAGCTTCTTGGTAATTTGAAGGAGGGAGATGAAATGAACAATGTGCAGAAAGATCGGGATGCTGCTTTAAGTTGTAACCTGTCTTGTAGACCCGGGATGACTCGGATGTGCCTTATCACTTGCAGCCCCCCACAGCTGTTTCCTAAATAAGTCACGTATTAGCATCCCCACTAAGTAAATTATCTTCATTATCTTCGTCATAATTTCCAAACATTTATCGAATATTTAAAAACTACGTAAAAATATAAGAAGAACGATACCAAACATGATGTAATTTGTTTTTAAACAAAAAATCAATATTTACAAATTAAATAAAGGTTAAAACAAACCTTAACATAGAAGCATAGACAGAAGGTAATACACTTGGAAACATAAACTACTTATTACCTATAATAGTAAAGAAAATTGTCAACTTGTATCGAAATAGTATACTCGTATTTGGATATAGAGAAATATCTTTAATATCTGGTATCGAAAATTGTCAATTATTCCAGACAATATCTAATCTTAAATTGAATACAGTAACATTATTCAAGGATTTTTTTGTGTGACAAATAAATGAAATGCTTATATTTCAATACCAAAATTAGGGATAAATAAGATACACAATTTATCGATCAGTTGAGCATCACAGCCTAGACATTCAAGTAAATATCTTAGGGTAAATATATGCTCTGCAGAGTTGGTTATTTCCTTCATAGACATGTTCCCTCCGAAGGAAGTGGTAAGTTGGATATTGGAATGGTATAAACTAATGAAGAAACGTTGAACAATAATGGTGTCAAGCACTTTAAATCCTGACTTTTAATTGAAAACCACACACCTTGTTTTGACTTGGACCAAAGCATTAAGTTTATTCCTCAAGATTTAATTTATTAAATGTATTCTAAATAAATTTTATAATGTATTTTTGTATACAATGAATAACATTTTGTTACTTGTAGTTCTTCAGAAAAATATGGGCCGAAGTAAGTAAAAAAACTAAATAAAGCCTTAGATCAAATTAGAGAACATTGAAAATACATAATAAATTTTATTCTTGGAAATGTAATATGTTAGCATGTCTGATGATCCCGATGACACTATGAAATGTAATTTAGTAAATATGAGCCTAAATCTAGAGTATTTAGCATAAAAAATAGCCTAAATCTAATAAACAAAATGAAAAACGTAAATATTATGCTTACAACACCATGATATAGCGCCTGCTTAAAACACCGTTAGACAAAGATGAACACTACCAGGAGTTAAACACCATAAAATATATAGCACAAACAAACGGATACAACCCAACAATGATTGACAAATTATACAACTGCCTAAAAAATAAACATAATAACCCAAATACAAACACACAAGATGACAATCCCATAAAATACTTATCAATACCATACAGATCATCCAAAACCCACAATCTAACTAACACACTACGAAAATACAACTACAAAATATCTTACTTCATACACAACACTCTCAACAAACAATTTAAACCCAACAACAATATCAACGACATTTACAACATCACTGGAGTTTACAAACTAACTTGCAGTTCATGCCCCAGTTTTTACATAGGCCAGACAGGGAGGTCATTCTACACACGCTACCAAGAACATATAAAAGCTCTAAAAAACAATAACTACCAATCAAACTTCGCCGATCATCTCAACTCCACAAAACATGATTACATAGACATAACATCTAACCTACAAATTTTTCATAAACAACACAGAAATAACCAAAGCTACACAACCGAACAATACGAAATATACAGACACTTCAAACCACACCCTACACACATACTCAATACACAATTACATTACAACTCACACACACTTTTTGACATCATAGCTCCTAATTCACACAAAATACACCCACATCACCAAAATATCCCACCCCACCCTAACCTACGTAAACATTGAGATCAGTTACAGTCTGAGTTGACAAAGGGACACATCTCCCGAAACGGCCGTCCTCAACAAGCAAAGTAAGTGCTACTATAGGCAAGTTTAAAACATTTAAAAGTGTTTAGTTAAATAATGTACTATAAGCAGTATTCTAGAAATAATAGAGTACATCATGAAATAAATTAAATCATATTATAACAAATCAACACTAAGTTCAACATATGCATTATAAAAAAACTAATTTTGTGGTGTTTATAGTTGAAGTTGATGGTGCCTTAAAATCCCTTGAAACTTTTTTATTTTTGTATTTTTGTTTAGCTTTGTTTTGACCATTTTCAGTTTCATGTTAGTTACAATAATTTATCAGTAGAGGAATTTTACATGCACAAACATGGATGAACACAGTCCAACATATAACACTCAAAATTGCTGTTTTGACTTTTTCTAATTTTTAGGTTGTTTAAAACCAACTGTTGAAAAAACGTAATTATAATAAATATTAAAAAAAACACCTATATCAATCAGAAAAAGAGACCAATGTCAATTTTCACTCTACAAGTCTCAAGTCTCAAAACAACCTTCAATTACGTTTTACTTAAAACTTTTAGATTCTTATACCTTCTTTGAATAATATGTGTAAAATAAATATATTAGGTATTTAACGAGTTTTTATCCAATTTCTAAGCATACATTAACTTTAAAAAAAGAACCAATAATTACTTACTGGTCTCAGAGTACTTAAAACTAATCATTGGGCACATTTCTCAGTAGGTCTCCTTTCAATCAAAAATATGCACCTCAAAATTATTATACCTTAAGTTTTACTTGAAAAATTCTGAGTGATAAGCTACATTTTTTACATTAAAGAGCAAAAATTCACCGTTTAGTTTTTTAGGGATATTAAATTTTTACCATTGTTTATGTTTTTGGTATTCAAGAGTTTTAGAAGTTAGTAATCTATTGTATATTTTAACTTATTACACTTTGGTTTCACTTGCGACCAGACTTTTTGTTAACTATAAGTTGTTAAATTGTTAACTTACACTTGGAGGAAATGTTTTTGTCTTATGACTTCCTCAGCATCATGTGGCTTTAGCCTCAAGAAGACTTGATGAGGCTGAAGAAGTCGTAAGACAAAAACGTTCCCTCCAAGTGTAAGTTAACAACTTATAGTTAACAAAAAGTATGGTCGCAAGTAATATCAAAGTGTAATAAGTGATTAACAACCAGCTCGTCATACACAGCAACAAGATTTTGGTATATTTTAAATCATTTATGAAAAATACAAATAAAAAATATGTCATATAACATTTCAAGTACATTAAATTACTACTCTTGATATCACTTGGCAAAAAACTACTACTTACTGATAATTTTCAGCACATGTGTTTTGCACTAGGTTAGTGAATTGTTCAATGCTGTGAGTCACGAACAAGATTGATGCTCAGGTGTGTTGTATTGGTGTGAGTCTGTGATGTATTGGTGTTCTGTGGTGTATTATTACACAAATACACCATTATTAAAACAACAATCAACCATAGACTCACACCAATACAACACATTGACCAACAGTCTTGTTCGTGACTCACAGCATTGAACAATACACTGACCTAATGAGAAATGTGTCTGATGAAAAATATCAGTAAACACTGTAGTGGTTTTTTGCCAAGTGATATCAAAAGTAGTAATTTATATAAAAAAAACCTCAAGATGTACAACACAAAAACTGCAAATGCAATATTATTTCATTGCAATGTTTTCCATTAAAAAATTTAATAATTTAAAAAATAATTATTATTTGTTTCTATCTTCATCTACTTTAAAACTATACACTTTAGCATATTTTTCTGAAATTTGTAACCACTTCCATATAGTAACAATTACGTTTAGTCTGCGAAGTCTATGAAGACAGCTGTTTCAAACACACCTTGTAAAACAGCTGTCCTAATTTAGACAAAAAATGAGTGCTACTATTGGTTAGTGTTTATGTATTTATATATGTTGAAGTATATCATATAAAAAATAAGTGCATTTTCAATAATAAGAAACATTTCTAAGTGGCAAAAAAAAATTTCACAAAGAATATTCATACTTAATATGGTGGCAAGTCTAGTTTTTGAAATAATGAGACGATGAGATTAAATTGTACCTGTTATTTCTGTTACAAATATTCACATTAACAAATTAAAAAATAATAATATGAACAATTAGGAAAGTCAAAAATACAAACAAATGCACAAATATTAAACAAAATTAATTAAATGTTTTATTTAAATAATAGAATTAACAACTTTAAAAAAATTCTCCAAACTTAAAACATTACCCCATATGATTCTCGTTTAAAAAAATTTGCCTAGAGAGATTTCGATTGATATTTTTATACAAAAAATCAATCAGTTTTTTGTGAAAATCATACTATGAAGAAATGGTAACTAATAATAATAATTAACTAATTAAATTTTAGCTCAAGGAACCCATAAAGTTAATACAAACTTTCCTTTTTTTCTTTTTCTCAAGTCCCTTCTTTGGAGGTTCGAAATAATTGTTTCACCTATTTTGCTGACTTGTTTGTTGCAAAATGTTGGTTGTTATAAACATATAAAGCTGTTCTGATTCTATAGGGTATTCAAAAGGGACTTTACAATTTTTAAAATTCATATAAATTGAATGAATTTGATTTCAGTTTTTAGAGTTGGTTTTAGTGTTGCTTTCTAGAGAAACACATTAATGTATTTACCTTGTACTTCTATGCACATTAAGCTTTCAGTTTGTTGTTTTATGTGCTGTTTATTGGTTACCCTATACACATCCCATTTGAGGTAAATTTCTTACCAAACTCGCTATAGCATTAGAGGTTAATGTTACTCATCAATGGTGTAAATTCTTTCTCTGAAATCAGAAGTGAGCCAAGCAGAGGAGGCATATATACACACTGTAATGTCTTTGATGAATACCACCAAAAACATCAAGTGATGTCATATCTGGGGCCATGGGAATGATACATCCATTGATCTAGAAAGCATTATTGATAAAATATCGGATATCAGTTAGGTTATGGGGTGGTATGCCATCTTGCATGAAGTAAACATGCATACTTGGTTATTCCTCAGTGATCTGTGGTATTAAAAAGTTCTGTAGCATACCCCAGTACACTATCCCATTGATGGGTTTCTCTTAGGAAAAAAGGGGTGTAAACTTTTGTCTTGCTCAATGGACAAATCATATTAACTTTAGAGCTATCATGAACACGTAATGTTTCATGTGGATTTTAATTGCCCCAAATCCTATAGTTATGTTGGTTTACCTTACCACTCGAATGAAACGTTGACTTGCCACTAGAGACGATGTCCAAGAAATGTTCATCCTCATTTACTATATTTAACATACCCACACAGAAGTTCTTACTGATAATCTTATCCACATAAGTATAAAGTTTATTGACAATTTACTTGAAATATCAATTTGTAAGGTTTCGAATGCTTTGACCTGTTTAAAAAAAGTCACTCTAAGAAACAAAGAGTAGCTGCTTTTAAAGCTATCAACTGTAATTATGAAACCGGTTAAAATCTTCACTGATAGCTCAGTAGACCAAGTCTATTCTAGGTCCAGAGCGAGATACTTTGTAGAGAACACTGAAGAATCATATTTTGTGCATGCAAACTCATGTTATAGTAGTGACACTGAACTTCTAGCTATCAATGCAGCAATTGTTCATATTTTGGAAATTACAAATAAAAATGTGTTTGCACTATAACTCCTACAGTGATACAAACTTTCAAGGTATCTCCACCAAGTGTAAGAAATATATCACCTGCTAAGTTTATCAAGAGATCTGGTTTCAATAGGTATCTGGGCATTGTGGACTTCGAGGGAATGAGAAGGGTGACAGAGTCGATGGAACAGCTGTTAACTTGAATCCTGTTCCGCCTAGAAGGCTTGCTTGGAGTGGCTGTTTGGCCCAGTTTTGTGCCTAAGAAATAAATGGACGAAACAGTGGAGCAATGAGACAAGTGGTCGCCAACTGTTCTCTTTACTAAAGCCACCAAATGGTACTAACATCTATAATAATGTATACCGGTCCATCTCATCCTTTGCATCAAGAGCAAGAACAGGGCCTGTCATTACACAGTCATATCTGTTATGTTTTGGACTTGTTTTGTCGTGTTTCAGAATCAAAAGGAGATGCTTTTGCATATCCTCCTTCAGAAAGAATTGAAGATTCTCCAGTAAGGTGTTGAAGATTTGACTCTGTTGTTGAACCCTGGATACTGCAACTTGGCTAGCAGTATGTATGAGAGACATCGTGCAGTGGCGTTACTTGTTGTAGCACGTTTCAAGAAGTAAACTAAAAAAAATGCAAACATAGTAAAGGAAATATACTAACACAGGTAAAAGAAAACAGAACACAGGTAAAATAAAACATATATAAGTAACAATATTTATATACCAGTACTATTGAGAGTAATAATTAAAATACTACTTGTATATCCAGTAAAAAAATTAGTAGAAACATAAAATTTTTTTATTAAAGATGTTCAATATTATATTTGAAGAGGCTATATACAGGCCTGTATTTAGATAGTGCAAAAAAGAAATGCATAGTCATTGTCTCTCTACATCATCTGTAAATATTTCTGAAAAATTTTAAATTGTTATGTAACATCAAAAATTTATATTCAACATAGAGTGTCTGATTGGAAGAAAAATAACCACAAATCTTCACTGCCACCAGAATTAATAGAATACTTCGAAGGGCAAATAGTATCATTGATTTCTGTATTTTTGTTGTTTTATATGTGTTTATTCCTTATTTGACAGTAGTATAATTTTAATTGCCAAAGTAAGAACACTTTGGAGGCAAAATCAGCTATCACCATACATATGAAACTGGTATCTTACACATTTTTTCTACATTGTGTGCTATTGAGTTTCCTTTTAACTAATGATAGACTTGTAAGGTTAGCCACATACCAAACAAACAAATGTTCTGGAGACATCAATATGATTATCTAGTGCAATCAAAAATGTTTTATCATTATGTTTTATTAAACTGTAAAATTAAAAAAGAAAGAAAAAAAGTTTTTGAATTTGTCGTTTTAAATCTTTAACCAAATCTTTTACAACACAAGGTTATTTTTAATAGGTTGTCTTGTGCAGCCATAATATACTTTTGAATTGAGATATTTCTTCTAAATATAAATAATTTTTTTTAAATATTTGCTAAAAATTTTATCTTGAATTTTTTTAATAGCCTCAGTTTTCTCTATTTCTCAGAACCAAGAAGCAAGACATATTCCTACCTCATCACTAAATACTGTATAATTTATTATACCATATTATATCCCCATCACTCTAAGTTTTATATTTACATGTTGTATAAAGAAAAATTTAAGTTTTACATTAACAGGGGAAAATATTATATATATATATATGTGTGTGTGTGAGTTGATGCTCGACAATGAGGATACTATCAATCTTTGAAAGTTAACTCGCATAAATACCAAGTAAGATTCTTGTTTAAGTACATGTAGTGAAAGTGATATATGTATATGGATAACGTAAAATATATAAATATATATATATATATATATATATATATATATATATATATATATATATATATATATGTATGTATAATAAAACCACTTTCATACAAGAATAAAATTTTTTTAAAATTTTATTATAAAGTTTAAGCTTTTCGCCGATTAGCAGTATCTGCATTATCAAAACTAACTTAGCACACTTCTAACTTATTCTGTTCTTACATTAAGACTACTTATATACAAATTGTACTACGTTCAAACAGATAATTCTATTGACTTACTGTGCCTGAACAAATAGATAATATTGATTCTTATTCAACTACTCTTTCATTTCCAGAATATCATTAAATATTCTAAAGATTGTGTTGTGCAATATATACATTGTGTTGTGTATATATATCCTTAAAAATACAATATATATATATATATATATATATATATATATATATATATATATAAACTAATGCTGAGCTGATGTAAAAATAATACAAAAAAAAAAATAGAGATAGATATTGGACCCTCTGTAATTGCCATAATCTTAGTAAAAAATCAATTTTGTTGTCAATGATGTTTGGAAAATCTTCTAACTTGAAATTTTGTAATTTCACAAAGTTTATAAAATAATTAAAAACTGTATACCGGTGTTGTTCGGATAGTAAAGAACGTTCTGTTATGAAAATGATTGGTCTCATTCCTTTTACTGACCACTCATTGACATTTTAATTCGCTCACATCAGTTTGGCAGCAGCTACAATTTCCTACGGTTAATTACTGTTTATCTATGGGACTTAAAATATGTGATAAAATTGATGATGCAGCCAAGTGTGAGGTTCACAGCGCTATTCGCTTTTTTAATATGAAAAAGTGTGACCCATCAAAATTTATAGACAAATAACTTGATGTAATAACTCTATAGTAACATGATGATAGAAGCATCTGAATAATATGATGATGAAGCATCTTGACATTCCTCACTTGCTATCACACAAATGGTAATGAACTGTTTAATCGCATGGTTACTGGTGATGAAACGCTGATCTCACATATAACCCCAGAAAGAAAGAGTCAGTCCATAGAATAGCATTTTCACAATTTCCAACAAAATTTAAAAAGTTATAAAATCTGAGCACCAGGAAGGTTATGACTATGGTTTTTGGGTCCCTAAGGGTGTTTTACTCTCTAACAACATTCCTACAGAGGAGACAATAAATGCAGCTGCCTACAGTGAGACACTCCATTGACTCTATCGTTAATCAGTGGTTTAACACATTGGCGGCAACAGAGCATGCAGATGACATAGAAACCTGGTGAACAAGTATTTAAATTTGATTGGTAACTATGTGGAAAAATTTGTCATGTATCAAAATGTTTGTATAACAACTCTGATTTCATTTCTTTCTAAACAGAGTATTTTTTTACAACTTTCCAAGACAAAACACTTAGAGTCGTTAGACAATCACCACCAGCAACAATTTGTTTCTGTGAGTTTTGCTTCAGTGAGATTTTAAAAATTGACTTTAATTAAATGTTTAGGCAGCTAATGAGATTACAAAGTTTCAAGCTAATAAAATATAAAGTATATAGGTTATACCTACATTTAAATAAAACATAATAAAGCAATATTTGCTATTTACAACATCCCTTTGAAGAAGAAAGGATGCTAGTTATTAAAATGTAGGGTTTACATGGGAAGTTATTATATTACATTTTAATGGGGAGGTAAACTATTTGATATCTTCATAAATCTCTTTATTTACAACATCCCTTTGAAGAAGATAGGATGCTAGTTATTAAAATGTAGGGCCTACATGGGAAGTTATTATTATTACATTTTAATGGGGAGGTAAACCATATTACTAGGGACATCTTAGAATTTCTTATATGTCTTAGATTTCAACATGACTGGAGTGACGGTATTGACCCCACCCTAAAATTAAGAACTTAATATTTTTATTTCCTCAGATTATTTTAAAAATTAGTAGTAAGTTTCTTCTGATATGATAGCATGGGTATTGAGATCATCTGATATTTAATTTATATTTATACTAGGATAGTTAAAGTTACTGTTAGTTCTGGATCTGGCTTTATTACTGCACAAAAATTTAGACAGTGTAAGAAAGCAAAGATTTGATCAATAAATAAGATGCTTTAACATCATCTGTAAACTATTTGATATCTTCATAAATGATTTAGCAGTAAAACTTTATATGGCATACAAAATATATAAATTAAGATAGAGAAGAATTAGGAGTGAAAAAGACAACTTCATTTCATTTCTATAAATCAAGGGAGTATACAGGTTTCATAGTATTCTTAATTTTCATCTTATATGATGATCCTATTATGATAATATGTTTCCATATTCTGTTCCATTTTGAGTGAATATTTGCCTATTCTGTTGAAGTCATCCTTAATACAGTGTCTGTATCTTAATGATTCTATATATCTAGCTATCCAACAGGGACAGCCAAATTATATTTTTACACCTATAATTGAAGCAGTAGCGTAGTTATTACTCCAATTAGGTGGAGCATATTACTCCAGGCAGGAGCATTTTTACTGCCTCAACTCTAAACAGTGCAGGCAGGCACAACAGGTCAAGGGCACATCTCAGGGAATGTAAAAAAAATTGCCTGTGAAAGATAAATTTTATTAAAAATACTGTCTGGTTTCACTACATTCATTACTTTCAACTATTACATTCAACTAGATGGGTCAAACGTCTGGGAATAAGAGAAAAATAATCATGTTCTAAACCATTACAAAAAACCTACATTTATGAATTTTGGGAACAAAAAGAGCTAACAAATATGAGGTTTAAGTTGTAATTATACTTATACAAACTTTCCAACAAAGAGCAATAAAGTTTTTATATTTTAATTTGGTGGCAATAATTTCTAAAAACGAACTTCACTAAATGAGAGCTAAGATCGAAATTTTCAAAGTGAACCCTATCACAAATTTCTAGAGCAGTATTAGTTTCAATACCAAGAAAAACTCCCTCCCTTCTCTCTATACCAAATTTAAAGACATAGTACTTTAGGCGTAGAAATAAATATGGGTAGGTAAGGGCTAGGGAAGGTTTACTAGCGCCAACAGATGGGGCACATCTCATAAAGCTGCAGAAGTGCATTTCACTATGGGGGGGAGGAGTGCCTGGGGTGTTATCTAAGCTAATGAACTGAGTATATATATTAAACAATAATATCTCCAGCTACAAAAATTCTAGAATAAACTTCATCTGCATCAAAGACACAAGGTAATGCAAAGAGTTGGGACTTTAAAATGCAAAGAGTTCTTGCAGTAAAATACTATAAACTGAATGTAACTAACTATAACTGTTGAATATTACATATATGGAAATTTTGGGGATACAATTTTAAAATTTTAACTTTATTGTCTAGGAAAATCTTTTAAACAAATACTACACAGTTTTAATATTAAACAATACAGTCTGAATTGAAAATCCTCAATAATCTAAAAAGTAAGTGTTACTATAGCCAATTATACCATACTAACATATGTCGTGTTTTTAGTGAAAAACTAGTAGCTCAAGTGAAGATGTATCAAATAATATTAAAATAATATTTGGAGTAAAGGATGTCATTGTATAAAATGATGGCTCTTTAGACAAAGAAGAGAGCTTGATATAAATTTACAAGGAATAATTTTAATATTTAATTATCTACTTAATCAAAATTATTTAGAAGTACCCTACAAAATAAGAATTACAAATATAAAACAACTAAAGTTGATTCCTACTTAGACCAACAAAGATCAATTTTATTTCAGTTACTTTTTATTAAATACATGTAATTACAATTAAATCACTATTTATATTCTTGAATTTTATAGTCCATTACATTCGGTTGAATCTTATTAATCACTTAAACAATAGTTTATGACTATTCGAACTTTGAATTTAGTAAGACACTGATGAAGATCGGCACATAGCGATCAAAAACGTTCTGCCTCAGTAATTTTTAACAAATTTACTAAATTCAAAGTTCGGTTAGTCATAAACTATTGTTTAAGTGATTAACACTATTTATAGTAAAACCTCTCATATCCGAATCAATTTGGCGTCAGCTAGATCTGGATAACAAAAAATACGGATATGGAGGGGTTATGCAATAATGTACATTTGTACTAGATAATCACAATAATTCCAATTGGAAGTAGATGTATGATTGTTTCAAGTAAATAAGTTACACTAATTGAAGATTGCTTCTCTATTTTGACAGTATCACACATAATTCTAGTCCTGCAGTTTTCCACTTGAGCAATCTTAAGCACAACCATCCTAACCAAAATGTCCAGAAACGGCAAGCAGCCATCATTCTCTAATTCCAAAGTGAAAAATACCCTGGATTGGCGAGAGTTGAGAAACTTATCAAGTTCGTTACCACCATGTTGCCAAATCATAAAGACGTCATCCACATAACGAAACCAAAATTTAGGCCCGAGAGAAGCATCATTCAAGGCGTTTTGCTCGAAGAACGTCTTAAAAATATTGGCTACAGCTGAAGAAAGAGAAGACCCCATAGAGGCACCATCAAGTTGCCTGTAAAACTGTTCAATAAATAAAAAGTAAGTGTTTTTGAGACAGTGTTTAGCCAGATTTAAGATATGTGAAATCGAGCTCTTCAAAAATGAACATCCTCTGAAGCACTTCATCAATAGGAACGTTGGTATATATATATATATATATATATATATCGTGATATTTCACGTTGTCCATTATTTTTCTGTTGAACTGACTTTATGAAGTTATTATTATTAATTGTAAACAATTTTTTCCACCATAAAGTGCAATAGTTTTACCTTATGTGATTAGGCACCTTTCGGTCACTTGACCATTGTCGAATCACTGAATTAATTTTCTCTATTTTTCTGGTGTGGTTGTTCGTACCAACATCACAGACCAAATATATATATATACAAAAATATGGATATGCGAAGGGTCATGTACTGATATATGTTTGTACTATTTTCTGTATATAACAAGTTTTCAATCCCTTCATTGTTTGTTTTATGATCCAATAGTTTTCCCATGATGTGACTAGTGTTATTGGCCTGATTCTATCCCATACTGTAGCAATCCATTAAGCGACATCTAGCAAGTCTACGTTTTCCACATCCATAACTGTTAGTAACTTACAGTGATATAGCAGTTTCATATTTTCTCAGGATGCCTTGATCTATTGATTGGCACAAAGATGTTACGTTCGGGGGCAAAGAAACATACTTTATATCTCCACTTTTCAATTCATTTGCTAATGGGCGGGAATAGGCATTATCAAGTAACAAATTGGCCTTTCTTGACAAGTTGTTTTCTTTTGTGTATTCCCAGATTACGAAAGATTGCTGTGTTCATCCATCCATTTTGCCCTCTATACTGCACAGGTAAAGTGGAATCTATATCTAAAAGTTTTAAAACTATCTGTTTTTTGAGATTTTCCAATCAGCCCATTTTAATTTATTAGAGTTCCCATAGCACTACTGCAAGCCAATATAGTACCTCTTTCCTTTTAGTTTTTATACACTGGTTTTTTTTTGGAAGCTAGAGTGCAGCTGGGAAAATATTTTGAAATTTAGGCCACCCACTTATAAAGTTATAAAGTTGATTGCTTCTAATTCCTTCCTCATCAAGTATCTTACATAAAAAATTTTAAAATCTTTCTTTCACAATATTTTCATTTGCTGAAAGCTTTTTCCCAAGTAATTTGAAATTTTCTTAAGCCATGTCGATTTTTCTACTTCTCAAACCAATCTTCACTAGCATTAAAATCACTTTCAATTCCCATTTCTGTATGAATTTTCAAGAGCTTATTCTTTTAATACGAGTCCACTTAGAGGTAGTGGTTTTTTGATCTAGACTGATTAGTTCGCATTATCATTCGCCAATGTCTTCACAAATTTTCACATGTTGTCTGAAGCCTGGTTAGAGTACCATTTTCTAATTTTTTATGAGATTTTTTCTAGTCACTCACCATACTCATTCCTACACTCATCTCACTTGCAATTATTTACTTTTCTCTACCGCATCTAATAGTTTTATTGCATGAGGCCTATCTTCAATGGAAAACATGGTTTTTTTGTCACACTGTATATTGTAGATTATAAATTCTAGGTAAAATATCTAACTAAATTACCTAATTACACAAACTCTGCAGAATATATCTAAACTGAACGATAAGTACACTCAAATACAACTAAAGTTGGGTAATACATCAATCTGTAGGGCACTAGTGAACTGAACAATATGGAGATACGAACACAACTAGTTGAATCGCTACCCTGACTTGTAGAATAGACACTTTTTGAGTAAGGTTTATTTGTTGATTCCATCTTCACATGAGCTACTATTTTTCACTAAACAATTATAAATATTTATAAACTTGCCAATAGTAGCACTTACTTATATTTGTTGAGGACGGCCGTTTCGGGAGATGTGTCCCATTGTCAACTCAGACTGTAACTGATCTCAAGGTTTACGTAGGTTAGGGTGGGGGTGGGATATTATTGTGGTGTGGGTGTAATTTGTGAGTATTAGAAG
This sequence comes from Prosapia bicincta, assembly GCA_036971475.1. Classification (NCBI taxonomy): domain Eukaryota; kingdom Metazoa; phylum Arthropoda; class Insecta; order Hemiptera; family Cercopidae; genus Prosapia; species Prosapia bicincta. Next base: position 50,069,185 of record JBAIZL010000001.1, on the reverse strand, counting down.
TTATGATGTCAAAAAGTGTGTGTGAGTTGTAATGTAATTGTGTATTGAGTATGTGTGTAGTTTGAAGTGTCTGTACATTTTGTATTGTTCAGTTGTGTAGCATTGGTTATTTCTGTGTTGTTTATGAAGAATTTGTAGGTTAGATGTTATGTCTTGCGTAGCCATGTTTTGTGGAGTTGAGATGACTATGACTGTGATGGACATGACTACACAGACATAACATCTAACCTACAAATTCTTCATAAACAACACAGAAATAACCAATGCTACACAACTGAAATATATAGACACTTCAAACTATACTCTACACACATAATCAATACACAATTACATTACAACTCACACACACTTTTTGACATCATAACTTCTAATACTCACAAAATACACCCACACCACAATAATATCCCACCCCCACCCTAACCTACGTAAACCTTGAGATCAGTTACAGTCTGAGTTGACAATGGGACACATCTCCCGAAACGGCCGTTCTCAACAAATATAAGTAAGTGCTACTATAGGCAAGTTTATAAATATTTATAATTGTTTAGTAAAGTTTATAGTAATGTGTCAAGTTGTTTTTTACGTCGCCCATACTAATCTAATTAAATTCAAAAATTATTAGAACAAAATTTAAGTTTTGGCTATGATTGTGATATTTCGACAAATAAAGCTTTAGAGTATGAATCATTTTTCACTGGATAGTGCTGAGAAGGTAGCTTACAAAGAAGAGATGCTTCAAGAAAAAAAGGTTATTATTAGTGGTATTGGTATAACTGTGGTATACACCCAACCTGCCTCCATAAATTGGAACATTATTCACTGGATAGTGCTGAGAAGGTAGCTTACAAAGAAGAGATGCTTCAAGAAAAAAAGGTTACTATTGGTGGTATTGGTATAACTGTGGTATACACCTAACCTGCCTCCATAAATTGGAAAATTATTCACTGGATAGTGCTGAGAAGGTAGCTTACAAAGAAGAGATGCTTCAAGATAGAAAAGTTACTATTGGTGGTATTACTATAACTGTGGTATACACCCAACCTGCCTCCATAAATTGGAACATTATTCACTGGATAGTGCTGAGAAGGTAGCTTACAAAGAAGAGATGCTTCAAGAAAAAAACGTTTCTATTGGTGGTATTAGTATAACTGTGGTATACACCCAACCTGCCTCCATAAATTGGAACATTATTCACTGGATAGTGCTGAGAAGGTAGCTTACAAAGAAGAGATGCTTCAAGAAAAAAAAGTTACTATTCGTGGTATTGGTATAACTGTGGTATACACCCAACCTGCCTCCATAAATTGGAACATTATTCACTGGATAGTGCTGAGAAGGTAGCTTACAAAGAAGAGATGCTTCAAGAAAAAAAGGTTATTATTAGTGGTATTGGTATAACTGTGGTATACACCCAACCTGCCTCCATAAATTGGAACATTATTCACTGGATAGTGCTGAGAAGGTAGCTTACGAAGAAGAGATGCTTCAAGAAAAAAAGGTTACTATTGGTGGTATTGGTATAACTGTGGTATACACCCAACCTGCCTCCATAAATTGGAACATTATTCACTGGATAGTGCTGAGAAGGTAGCTTACAAAATAGAGATGCTTCAAGAAAAAAAAGTTTCTATTGGTGGTATTAGTATAACTGTGGTATACACCCAACCTGCCTCCATAAATTGGAACATTATTCACTGGATAGTGCTGAGAAGGTAGCTTACAAAGAAGAGATGCTTCAAGAAAAAAAGTTACTATTGGTGGTATTAGTATAACTATGGTATACTCCCAAATTGCCTCCATAAATTGGAACATTATTCACTGGATAGTGCTGAGAAGGTAGCTTACAAAGAAGAGATGCTTCAAGAAAGAAAAGTTGCTATTGGTGGTATTAGTATAACTGTGGTATACACCCAACCTGCCTCCATAAATTGGAACATTATTCACTGGATAGTGCTGAGAAGGTAGCTTACAAAGAAGAGATGCTTCAAGAAAGAAAAGTTACTATTGGTGGTATTGGTATAACTGTGGTATACACCCAACCTGCCTCCATAAATTGGAACATTATTCACTGGATAGTGCTGAGAAGGTAGCTTACAAAGAAGAGATGCTTCAAGAAAGAAAAGTTACTATTGGTGGTAGTAGTATAACTGTGGTATACACCCAACCTGCCTCCATAAATTGAAACATTATTCACTGGATAGTGCTGAGAAGGTAGCTTACAAAGAAGAGATGCTTCAAGAAAAAAAGGTTACTATTGGTGGTATTGGTATAACTGTGGTATACACCCAACCTGCCTCCATAAATTGGAACATTATTCACTGGATAGTGCTGAGAAGGTAGCTTACAAAGAAGAGATGCTTCAAGAAAGAAAAGTTACTATTGGTGGTAGTAGTATAACTGTGGTATACACCCAACCTGCCTCCATAAATTGGAACATTATTCAATGGAAAGTGCTGAGAAGTTAGCTTACAAAGAAGAGATGCTTCAAGAAAAAAAAGTTACTATTGGTGGTATTAGAATAACTGTGGTATACTCCCAAATTGCCTCCATAAATTGGAACAATATTCACTGGATAGTACTGAGAAGGTAGCTTACAAAGAAGAGTTGGTTCAAGAAAGAAAATTTACTACTGGTGGTATTAGTAGAGCTGTGGTATACACCCAACCTGCCTCCATAAATTGGAACATTATTCACAGGATAGTGCTGAGAAGAAAGCTTACAAAGAAGAGATGCTTCAAGAAAGAAAAGTTACTATTGGTGGTATTAGTATAACTATGGTATACTCCCAAATTGCCTCCATAAATTGGAACATTATTCACTGGATAGTGCTGAGAAGGTAGCTTACAAAGAAGAGATGCTTCAAGAAAGAAAAGTTGCTATTGGTGGTATTAGTATAACTGTGGTATACACCCAACCTGCCTCCATAAATTGGAACATTATTCACTGGATAGTGCTGAGAAGGTAGCTTACAAAGAAGAGATGCTTCAAGAAAGAAAAGTTACTATTGGTGATATTAGTATAACTGTGGTATACACCCAAATTGCCTCCATAAATTGAAACATTATTCAATGGATAGTGCTGAGAAGGTAGCTTACAAAGAAGAGATGCTTCAAGAAAGAAAAGTTACTATTGGTGGTATTGGTATAACTGTGGTATACACCCAACCTGCCTCCATAAATTGGAACATTATTCACTGGATAGTGCTGAGAAGGTAGCTTACAAAGAAGAGATGCTTCAAGAAAAAAAGGTTATTATTAGTGGTATTGGTATAACTGTGGTATACACCCAACCTGCCTCCATAAATTGGAACATTATTCACTGGATAGTGCTGAGAAGGTAGCTTACGAAGAAGAGATGCTTCAAGAAAAAAAGGTTACTATTGGTGGTATTGGTATAACTGTGGTATACACCCAACCTGCCTCCATAAATTGGAACATTATTCACTGGATAGTGCTGAGAAGGTAGCTTACAAAATAGAGATGCTTCAAGAAAAAAAAGTTTCTATTGGTGGTATTAGTATAACTGTGGTATAAACCCAACCTGCCTCCATAAATTGGAACATTATTCACTGGATAGTGCTGAGAAGGTAGCTTACAAAGAAGAGATGCTTCAAGAAAAAAAGTTACTATTGGTGGTATTAGTATAACTATGATATACTCCCAAATTGCCTCCATAAATTGGAACATTATTCACTGGATAGTGCTGAGAAGGTAGCTTACAAAGAAGAGATGCTTCAAGAAAGAAAAGTTGCTATTGGTGGTATTAGTATAACTGTGGTATACACCCAACCTGCCTCCATAAATTGGAACATTATTCACTGGATAGTGCTGAGAAGGTAGCTTACAAAGAAGAGATGCTTCAAGAAAGAAAAGTTACTATTGGTGGTATTGGTATAACTGTGGTATACACCCAACCTGCCTCCATAAATTGGAACATTATTCACTGGATAGTGCTGAGAAGGTAGCTTACAAAGAAGAGATGCTTCAAGAAAGAAAAGTTACTATTGGTGGTAGTAGTATAACTGTGGTATACACCCAACCTGCCTCCATAAATTGAAACATTATTCACTGGATAGTGCTGAGAAGGTAGCTTACAAAGAAGAGATGCTTCAAGAAAAAAAGGTTACTATTGGTGGTATTGGTATAACTGTGGTATACACCCAACCTGCCTCCATAAATTGGAACATTATTCACTGGATAGTGCTGAGAAGGTAGCTTACAAAGAAGAGATGCTTCAAGAAAGAAAAGTTACTATTGGTGGTAGTAGTATAACTGTGGTATACACCCAACCTGCCTCCATAAATTGGAACATTATTCAATGGAAAGTGCTGAGAAGTTAGCTTACAAAGAAGAGATGCTTCAAGAAAAAAAGTTACTATTGGTGGTACTAGAATAACTGTGGTATACTCCCAAATTGCCTCCATAAATTGGAACAATATTCACTGGATAGTACTGAGAAGGTAGCTTACAAAGAAGAGTTGGTTCAAGAAAGAAAAGTTACTACTGGTGGTATTAGTAGAGCTGTGGTATACACCCAACCTGCCTCCATAAATTGGAACATTATTCACAGGATAGTGCTGAGAAGGTAGCTTACAAAGAAGAGATGCTTCAAGAAAGAAAAGTTACTATTGGTGGTAGTAGTATAACTGTGGTATACACCCAACCTGCCTCCATAAATTGGAACATTATTCACTGGATAGTGCTGAGAAGGTAGCTTACAAAGAAGAGATGCTTCAAGAAAGAAAAGTTGCTATTGGTGGTATTAGTATAGCTGTGGTAAACACCCAACCTGCCTCCATAAATTGGAACATTATTCACTGGATAGTGCTGAGAAGGTAGCTTACAAAGAAGAGATGCTTCAAGAAAAAAAGTTACTATTGGTGGTATTAGTATAACTATGGTATACTCCCAAATTGCCTCCATAAATTGGAACATTATTCACTGGATAGTGCTGAGAAGGTAGCTTACAAAGAAGAGATGCTTCAAGAAAGAAAAGTTGCTATTGGTGGTATTAGTATAACTGTGGTATACACCCAACCTGCCTCCATAAATTGGAACATTATTCACTGGATAGTGCTGAGAAGGTAGCTTACAAAGAAGAGATGCTTCAAGAAAGAAAAGTTACTATTGGTGATATTAGTATAACTGTGGTATACACCCAAATTGCCTCCATAAATTGAAACATTATTCAATGGATAGTGCTGAGAAGGTAGCTTACAAAGAAGAGATGCTTCAAGAAAGAAAAGTTACTATTGGTGGTATTGGTATAACTGTGGTATACACCCAACCTGCCTCCATAAATTGGAACATTATTCACTGGATAGTGCTGAGAAGGTAGCTTACAAAGAAGAGATGCTTCAAGAAAAAAAGGTTACTATTGGTGGTATTGGTATAACTGTGGTATACACCCAACCTGCCTCCATAATTTGGAACATTATTCACTGGAAAGTGCTGAGAAGTTAGCTTACAAAGAAGAGATGCTTCAAGAAAAAAAAGTTACTATTGGTGGTACTAGAATAACTGTGGTATACTCCCAAATTGCCTCCATAAATTGGAACATTATTCACTGGATAGTACTGAGAAGGTAGCTTACAAAGAAGAGTTGCTTCAAGAAAGAAAAGTTACTACTGGTGGTATTAGTAGAGCTGTGGTATACACCCAACCTGCCTCCATAAATTGGAACATTATTCACAGGATAGTGCTGAGAAGGTAGCTTACAAAGAAGAGATGCTTCAAGAAAGAGAAGTTACTATTGGTGGTAGTAGTATAACTGTGGTATACACCCAACCTGCCTCCATAAATTGAAACATTATTCACTGGATAGTGCTGAGAAGGTAGCTTACAAAGAAGAGATGCTTCAAGAAAGAAAAGTTGCTATTGGTGGTATTAGTATAGCTGTGGTATACACCCAACCTGCCTCCATAAATTGGAACATTATTCACTGGATAGTGCTGAGATGGTAGCTTACAAAGAAGAGATGCTTCAAGAAAGAAAATTTACTATTGGTGGTATTAGTATAACTGTGGCATACACCCAACCTGCCTCCATAAATTGAAACATTATTCACTGGATAGTGCTGAGAAGGTAGCTTACAAAATAGAGATGCTTCAAGAAAGAAAAGTTACTATTGGTGGTATTGGTATAACTGTGGTATACACCCAACCTGCCTCCATAAATTGGAAAATTATTCACTGGATAGTGCTGAGAAGGTAGCTTACAAAGAAGAGATGCTTTAAGAAAGAAAAGTTACTATTGGTGATATTAGTATAACTGTGGTATACACCCAACCTGCCTTCATAAATTGAAACATTATTCACTGGATAGTGCTGAGAAGGTAGCTTACAAAGAAGAGATGCTTCAAGAAAAAAAGGTTACTATTGGTGGTATTGGTATAACTGTGGTATACACCCAACCTGCCTCCATAAATTGGAACATTATTCACTGGATAGTGCTGAGAAGGTAGCTTACAAAGAAGAAATGCTTCAAGAAAAAAAGGTTACTATTGGTGGTATTAGTATAACTGTGGTATACACCCAACCTGCCTCCATAAATTGGAACATTATTCACTGGATAATGCTGAGAAGGTAGCTTACAAAGAAGAGATGCTTCAAGAAAAAAAGGTTACTATTGGTGGTATTAATATAACTGTGGTATACACCCAACTTGCCTTCATAAATTGGAACATTATTCACTGGATAGTGCTGAGAAGTTAGCTTACAAAGAAGAGATGCTTCAAGAAAATCTCGTAAAACTAGTGGAGGAAAGCCTCCATCATTAGCTGTTGTTTTTGTCATCTACCCTACTAACTGAGCCCGGGATTGTCACTCAAAGTGTGTGCATTTTGTAATTGTTTACGACTAAAGTTGTTTTATGTTATGAGAGAACCAAAGCATGCCCGGTTATCATGTGCAAGTATTTTGGATGATTTTATGCGTGATTGCATGTAAGATGAAGAGAACCCCCTCGTATCTAACTGCACTAAACCTAAGAAGTCAGTAGTACTTCTGTCCACGGTGCATGAAGACCACAAGATTGAAGAAGACTCAGGGGGTTTACAGAAACCCGAAATAATTACTTTTTATAACAAGACAAAAATTGGAGTTGACGTAATAGACCAAATTTGTGGTAAATACGATGTAGCATGAAATACGAAACAAGGGCCTATGTTTTTTTTTCTATTTATAGCACCCATCAATGCGTCTAGAATTTACATTGCTAACAAACCTGTAGGGTCACCATTGTCAAGAAGTGAGTTTATTACAAACATTGCTTGGCATCTAATTGTTACTAAAGTAAGAGAAAGGTTTAATGTTACTATGCTACCTGTAGAATTAAAGAGGGGAGCAAGAAGCCTTCTTGGAATCGATGTACCCTGACCTGAACATTAACCTGTAGGCAACAAGCTTGGGCGCTGCGACAGGTGCGGTAGAGGGAGGTATAGATCAACCTGGAAGTGCTACAACCAATGTAGGATATGCCCTGACCACACCCTGCTAGTATGTGACATTAATATGTCGACACACAAAAACACGAAGTACAAACATATTAAACGAACAAACACCATACAAATCACACATACTCTTCGATACTATCGAAAACCTACCTTTAATACTGCCACCGCTTGACCCAACATCTCCAAGCAGAAGACACTGATGAAAATGAAACAGAACAACTCATCATTTTACAATCACATAAAAGAAACAGAACACAAAAACACAGACATTTACCATAACCTAGAAATCTTACACAGCAACAAAAAAGGACCACATCTCAACACACTAGAACAATATGAAATTTACAAACACACAAAAAGAAGAAACATATTAAACGAACAAATCCAATACAAATCACACATACTCTTTGATACTATCGAAAACCTGCCTTTAAAACTGTCACCGCTTAACTTAACAACTCCAAACAGAAGACACTGATGTAGATCGCCACGGAGCAATCAAGAACGTTCTGTCTCAGTAAGTTTTTACTAATTTAAAGTTCAGGTAGTTATAAACTAATGTAAATGTGATTAATTTACTAGTCTTTTTCTCCATTTTATTGTGAACCAATATATCTAAAATTAAAAAAGATTCAGTAAATGTATAGTATTACATAATAGCACAGAATAAGCACACATATTAAATTTTAGCTACAGAATAAAAAGTTATAAAGCTAAAATGACATGTTGGGGAGGCCTATATCAGGCAATATCAATTCCTAGAAAGGCACTCTCCGTGTAAATAGCTAAACTGATTACGTTAAAGTGAGTTATAGACGCATGCAGTGACTTAAAAACAAAGTGCCTATCTGTCGACACACTTTGTCGCCCATGCAATGCCAGATTACTGGATGTGCCGTATTGGCGCACAGCTGGATTATAGACTGTACTACATTAACATAGAAGTAACCAATTTTGTAAAAAAAACAATAGGTTAATGAAAGAAAAACAAAGTGCCTACCTGTTGACACACTTTGTCGCCCATGCAATGCCAGATTACTGGATGTGCCGTATTGGCGCACAGCTGGATTATAGACTGTACTACATTAACATAGAAGTAACCAATTTTGTAAAAAAAACAATAGGTTAATGAAAGAAAAACAAAGTGCCTACCTGTTGACACTCTTTGTCGCCCATGCAATGCCAGATTACTGGATGTGCCGTATTGGCGCACAGCTGGATTATAGACTGTACTACATTAACATAGAAGTAGCCAATTTTGTAAAAAAAACCATAGGTTCTTGAAAGAAAAACAACATTTTATTGTTATGACTTTATTACCAAATAGGAAATAATTTATATATTTGCTTAAATATTAGTAAAAAATAAACAAAAACAAAACTGCTCTTATAATATAAAGAGGACAAAATATATTTTGAAATAACATATAATATAAATATGGGGAGTTTTGAATGGAAGTTAACATTTTACATAGCTCAGGACTATTTTATGAAACACAGCGTTTTCATTGATATTTTTTGGTGGAATGTGTTTTAAAAGTCTACTGTATAGAAAATTCCACCTCCTAATAAGTTATTTTCATTCAAACACAATTTAAACTTTATTTTGTGTTTGTGGTAGATTAAACACTGAAATTAATATAAATAATAGTAAAGGGGAAAATCTAAAGAAATTGAGGATTTATAATAAAAAATTTTATGCATTAGACAAATACAAGATTACTATATAGTATGTATTAACACTAAAATCACAGAACAGAAATCACAACTTTCCAGGTCTTTAATTAAAAATTCTGTTAATTTTACTGAGTTTATATGAAGTCAAGATGAACAAAAAAGTTGTAAATAACACAAATGTTTCGGCTGAATTTTTTAAAATTGATTAATACCTACATCAAAAAATTCTTTCTTCTTTTGCAAAGTATTTTAAATAACTCTCATTAAAAGGATAAAAAATGCTACAAACAAAACTTATAACCTCACTTTGGATTACAAATTTGAAATAGAAGTCAATTGGTTATATTGGCGATTTATAAATAAAATTTGAAAGAAATAGCTCAATTACCTATGAAATTGACCCTAAATTTCTTATTATAGTCCTAAAATAAAGTACTGATGGTTGTTTTGAGAATCAACTTCCTCACAGTAAAATATCCCTTCTTCTCATGCATGTAGGTGAGACCTACAAAATAAAAATGTGTACACTATAAAACATGAAAAATAACTTGAAGTTAATTAATATATAAAATCAACAAATGTAACAGTGGCTAAATAAAAAAAGAAATTATATAGAAAAACCTAGAACATTGTACCTATTCAATTAATGACATCAAAAGATTAGCGTACCTAATAAGAAAAATCCAAACAGTGGACTTGGCCACTGTTATTTATTTGGACTTCTATTTGGTTGATGTTTAAGGTGCAACAATTCACCATTTTCTAAAATATTCCTTAAACCAAAATATTTATTCAGATTTTTTTAAAGCGTGTATATTTTAGGCCATGGATTTCTAGAATACAAGTTCTTAGAATAACACAACAAACTTCATTTGACAACTGACTTATAGTTTGATTTTTCATATAACTTTTATTTTTAGTTTTGTATTATACGTTCAAATGAATTTTGACAATGTTTTAAGAACACTTTTCAAACTAACATTCTTTTTAAAAATACTTAAAACCTTTCACAATTTTTTTCTAAAGCTGTAAATTTTAGTATGAAAGATTGCTGGAGAAGTGAAGTGCTGTATTATAGAGGGATTGCTGTATATGCAAATTATCTCTATCTGTCATTTTTTTGAAAATTTACACTTCAAAATAATTAAAAGAATTTTAAATGGAGAGCTAGTACTCTTATAGATTTTACAAATTATTTTTGATGCATGGTCGAATTATACTAACAAATTCATTCTATAAAACATTTGCACTAAAAAATGAATATATTTTTAAAAACATATGTGTAACGGGTTTTGAAAATTCAACAAACAATTTTAATATAATACTATCTCACTTTACCAGCCTATGTTTGATATTTTTGCATCAGTTTTGGATAAAAATATTCTTTTATTAGTACAATAATTACTGAATTTTAAATTTATCCGATTGCCCTCCATTTCAGTTAGTCAGGATTAAACAATGTACTGAAATATTTCAGGGAAATGGAAGGCTTATTTAACTAATATGGAATATTTTATACTTAAAATGTTATATACTGTATACACCTATACGCACCTTTTAAAAAATTAAGTCAATTTTGAAGACTTGACATCACTGACATCCAACAAAAACCATTAAAATGTCAAATTTTTAATTTTAATATAAATATTTCCTAGAAAGCAATCATAAGACATTTATTGAAATGAATATATTATCCATGTAATTGGTTATAAAGCACTACTTCCATTTTAATTTCACTATTTATCCAATGCTTAGGTAATTCTATTGAAGTTTTCAAGGAGTAGAACATCTGTTTAACCAATTTGTAAAAAATACTAATTACTAGTACAAAAATATATCAAACTTTTGCTACAATATTTGCCTCAATTTTTTTTATAAATGTCTTTAAACATCCTTCTTTTAGTATCACAAAAATATGATTTAGCATCTTTAGGGAAAATATTTGTCCATTCGTAACACGTTTGATAAGAACTTAGATGAAAATAAAAGCTGACTTGTTATCAACAAAACAGTAAAATTACGCTCAAAAACTAAGGTATAATTTATAATATTAATTGCATATGTCAGTAACTTTTAAAACTTAAATTCATGCAAATAATTTTTAAAAAAGGTACAATTTGACAAGTGGTGAAAAAATCAATATTTTCAAATAACTAAAATAATCCTCAGAAATTAAAAGCTTTTATTTACAATAATTATAATTAAAATCTAAAAATAGACATCAGATATAAAAATTTACGTTTTAGCTAAAAGTTTAAACAATATTTTGCACAAATACAAAGGAAAATTATGAAATCTGTAGTTTTATGGTTTTTGTACAGACTTAATACTCTGCAGGCGACATACTTCAAAAGAATTGATGCTTACAGAGCAAAAGTACAACTTACTTTAAAAACTCTTACAAAAGACATAGTTTACATAAGTTATGAATTTTATTATGTATAAATATATTATTACAGTGGATCCCTGTTATCCTGTTCCGGATTAGATTATTCACATCCAGCGGTACAAATCAATTTGTCACATCAAATTATCTCAGCAACTAAAATGCACTAAAAATAACAATTTCTTAGGATGAGAAATGTTTTTCATGTGCTTATCTAAAGCATGGAATTGATAACAAACTAACTAGGGTCAAGTAGACTTTAATTCAAGAAAAAAAGTAGTTTCACGAAGAAACAATGAAGAGAAACCGTCTGTATGCCTGCTAAATACATTTTGCAGGGACCAGATAGTTTTGATAATGGTAGCTAATGGGTTAATTGGACCAAAATTAAAGAATAAAAATGTTATACAATTACAAAACATTATCCCGGTTAATTGATCCACAATGCTGCTTATTTGCTCCAAAACGGTTTTGTTGTTGTGCATGTACTTTTTTTGGACCTTATGTATATTTAATATTGTAAAGTACGTAATAAATATATTCAATAAGAGATACATCCACTGTAGAACAGAAAATAGAATCTTTAGTACACACTTTTTAAATGTAATTGCATAATGATACTAAAGTTAGACCAATTGTTACTTGCAAGCCCAATAAAAAACAGAATCTTTAGTACCCACTTTTTAAATGTAATTGCATAATGATACTAAAGTTGGACCAATTGTTACTTGCAAGCCCAATCATCACTTAAACATGACAACTCTCAAACATTCTATACACTTTCTTACTATTATACAGCTGTCTTGAAACTATTGGTTAGTTTATTTGTAAATACACCAATAGTTACTTTCACAAGTGCTATGTTTAATTACCATAGAGTGAAATCTGTATTTTATAGATATATCTAAACAGATATATACTTAACTTGCTACTTTGTTTGAAGGGCATATTTCTGTACGGTTTCTAATTTCATCACTTGAAGCTATCACAGCAATGTTTTTAGAACATATTTAAGAGCAACATATGTTAAAAACAAAAATCTAGGTTACCTAGTGTTGAGTAAAATATTATTCTTTATTTACAAAACCTCGTTTATCGGACTAAATCATGTCGGTCCTGATGTGGTCCTATTATGCAGAATCTACTACATATCATATAATTTTGCACATGTTACAAATGATTTAGAAACAAAATCTTTGTTAAAGAAAGGCCTACTGTTTTACAAGTAATATTTGAAGCTGGCTTGTGAGTTAAATCTTAAATAAATAACTGTACACAAACTCACAGTTAAAAATACTTTATCATACAAGTTTCAATAACTTGTTATCACCAGTGATACTATTGTAAATTACAACTACAACTGATAAAAATGAACATGGCCCTTGGACTATCAACTATTTTCTTAATGCAAATATTTATATTGGACTGTTTCAAATTGAATTGGAGTTGATGCAAAGTAATTGCAAACTTGTATTGAATTATAACTTTTAGAAGAAAAACCTTTTGGTTATCTGCGAACTTTACCCGATATTAATAAATAAACAAGCACAAAATAACTCATGGATCAAGTTGACTTCTAAATTGACTGATGAAAACCTGTAGTAGATGTGGTTCTGTACGCCACCTAGACTTTCACCCCTTCCACTAAACAGTCCAACTCCCACATCAGTCTGTTTAGTATCATTCACTAGTTTGTACAGTTCAAGTGGGACTTTCTAGATTTTTAATTGTTATGCGGATTTTCCTCCAATTTGATGTTTGTGTGTTTTATGTTAAGTTCAAGTGCCTTCAACACATCCTTGAACATAAGTTGAATCGAGAAAAAGACTAATATAAATTGAACACATCCTTGAACTGAGAAGAGGAAGCACGTTGTGCTGTCTAGCTGAAAAAAGTCTTGATGCACTGAAAGTTGATAGAAGGTTCGGATTGAATGAGTCAAGCATTCGCGAAATTTGAAAAAACGAGTAGAAAATCAGATATAGTGTGAAAGAGGACTTCTGTGTACTAAAACTGCTTCGGTTTCTCGAGACGTGAGGGTTGAAAAATCTGAAAAGGCATTGAGGATATGGATAGAGAGTTCTTCTAAGCTATCATATCATCAGAGACAGAGCTAAGCAACTTCACAAGCATTTTTTGGAGTTGTTAGGGGAATGTTGTGAAAATCCACAATGAGAATTCATTGTGTAAGGGATAGCTTGAAAGGTTCAAGTCTCGTTTCAACCTTCATAATTAAAAGTTCGTAGGTGAGTCAGCCTCTGCAGATCACAAAGCCGTGGCAGAATTCTCACCAAAGCATAAAGACGTCATGGAAGAAGGAGGGTTCTGTCCTGAACAATTTTTAAATGCGGATGAAAGTGGGTTTTTTGAAAAAGGATCCTTTCAAGAACATTTTTTTCAAATCTCAAAAAAAAGCACCAGGCTTCAAGGCTGCTAAGGATTGACTCGCCTTATTGTTTGGTGCCAATGCATGGATTCACGATTAAAATATTTGTTGTTTATTAATCATAGAATCTAAGAGTTCTGAAAAGTAAGGATAAGAATAACCTGCCAGTTTTTTGGAGGCCTAACAATAAAGCTTTAGTAAATGCGGATTTGTTCACCAATTGTTTTGTTCCTGAGGTAAAAGCCTATCTTGAATCCCAAAACTTGCATTTCAAAGCACTACTATTGATTGAGAATGTCTCTGGGCATCCTCCAATAGAAATCTAACATCATGTTCCTCCCCACCAACACCACATTGATTCTACAGCCATTTTACCAAGGGGGTAATTGCTGCTTTCAAGGCATATTATGTGTGCAGAACATTTCAACTTCTCCTGAAATCGATGGATGATGCCCCTAGATGAAACCAAAGTTTCATTAATGTGGAAAACATATAACATCGCAATTGCCTTATTAACATCAAGGAATCCAACGATCAAGTGAAGCCGACAAACCATAAATGTATGCTGGTAAAAGTTATGGCCTGAAGTGGTGGAAGTGATTGATTTGCAAAACAATTTGAATGGAATGGGAACACCAGATGTGAATTAAATTTTAGAAATTGCTCATAACATAGAGAGGGCCTGAAATCGATTGCCAAGATGTTGAGGAAATGATTCAAGGTCATAACGAGCAACTAACAGTTGAAAAGTAGGAGGAATATTGTGACATTCCTACATGAGATAGCCAACAGCCTGAAGATGAAAATCCTCAAATGAAACCAGGATTTTCATCCAAAACCATTGAAGAGATCCTCCAAATGGCAACGCAGCTTGCGGATTGCATGTTGGCGACAGATCCCTTTATGGAAAGGCCCCTTCGGTTTAAAAAAGAACTCTAGGAGCTCATGCTCCCAAATTATAAAGTTCAATAGAAATTTGAAAAAAATAAGAAACAAACAGCTATAACTAAGTTTTTTAAAGCCACCCTAAATGTTGCATACTGTACAAATTTATTTAGTAAAACTACTTAAACCAGTTATGTTGCATTCAGATTTGTAAATTTCTCTTTAGAACACACCACCAAATAAGGTACCAACTATCCACAATTTGCGGTAACCCTCCGGATATGGAGGAATTACTGAAGAAAACTTCAGATAATTCATAAGATTTAGGTAGGGAAATGAAAAAGGAGTTCTGACATGCTCATATCAATGAGAGTAGACATGGCTTGAATATTTTGAAAACAGTACTATAAATAATAATAAAACATCCATGTTTAAGGTCCCAAGATATTCCTTCTATTAAAACTAATGACCAATAAAAAAGAGGTCATTACATCTAAATCCTACTTTATTTGATGTTTCCTAAGAGGTTTCAGAATTCAATGAATCCAAAATTAGGGAAGGGAAGAAACGAAAAGAATTTGAATTACAAAATAAGGAACAAAAAGTTTTGTCAAAGAAAGATTAAACATTAAATGTTTTAGTTTGCTCTCATGTTTGTCAGTCTCAAAGAACATGTTATTCAATGTATTTAATTAAGTACAGAAAATAAAATACCACCAAAAATGCTTTTGGTCTGCAACTCGCTGACTCACATGACGATGATAAATAATAGTAGCTGCGATTTCTCAACAATGACATGCAATTGCCATTGCCAAAATATATTCTTTTTGTGTTGATTCATTATGCAATATGCTTTTATTGCTGTAAATAAAAACCATCAAGGAAGGGTATAGAAATTGACTATGATGTTGATGGTAAAGGACACTAAATATTCAAAGACTTCTAAAACAAAACAAAAAATTCTGTATTAATGAGGAAAGAATCTTCAACTGCAAAACCAGTTAACAAAAACATTATTAAAAGCTATATGAAATTGGGAATTAAATAAATCCCACTGGAGTTTTTATGTTAACAAGTGTATACCTATACCCTAAGAAAACCTGCACTAGAAAAAGGCATACCATTGCTGTCTCACTTTGAAGACCAAGAATTAGACTTGTGAAGTAGAGAAAAGTGACTTTTTTCAGAAGGCGAGTTTCAAGTTTTTGAGGCAATAGAGAAAAGCAGAATTTCAAACTTTGGTATAGACGGAAAAGGAGTTGAAAGTACCAGATAAAATAGTAGAGGGTGAAATGAATGATGAACCAACATATGAGGTTTGGGACTTTCATGAAGATAATATGACTGTAGGAATAATTATTAGAAGAGTGTAATTCTAATGAAATTGATAACATTAACATTGAAAACAACCAAAATATGGCAAGGCTAAGAATGTTTGAAAACTAATATTTATAAAACAAACACTGCAAGTGAATATATTTAGACAAAAATTTGTCGTGTTGAACAGATCCAGACTGTTAGAAGAAAAGTTGCAAAGATGCTGATTGTAACTTTCATGAAGATAATGTCTCTACAGGAACCATTACATAATGAGAATTATTCAAATGAAGAAAGGATAAAATTGTGTAGCAATTTTATAAAACAAATGGAGATTATTATTGAAAACGACCAACATCTGGCAAGGCAGACAGAAAGACAGCAAGCTATTTTTTTATAAAGGAAATGCTACAAGTGAATACAGTTATTTAGACCTAAGTTACAGCCCTGTTTATACAAGTCTAGACTACGGGAATAAGAGTTACAAAAGAAAAAATAAGGACCAACAAAGAAAGAAGAGAAGAAGAAAAAACGATTCAGAGCCAATAATATTTTTCATTCCTATCAATAAAGACTTAATGTCAACCACCTTCCTGAAATTGTCTTAGAAAACAAGGTTGAAATGAAGAGAAAACATTACTGGGCCTTAAGACCTTTATATTGATCCTAATATATTTCTTCAGTTATTCTGTTGTCCTGAAGATAAGTAATCTGACCATAAATTGAGAGTCAGTAGGTTACATGTATGATTTTGTCAAGAATATTGAAACTTCTACCCCCTCACTACACCTTATGGCTATTGAAGTGGCAAAAGAATGCAGGAATTGAAAACATTTTTGTTTGATATTGTATCTTTTGATGGTCAAGATAAGGAATATGGTCTGCTGGATGAAAGTGCTAAACTGAAGTTTCTCCAGCAACTGATGAAGAGAAGTAAGTAAAATTTGAAAATTTGTAAATAATTTTGTCTAATTAAAAAAAAGTGATGATTATGACATAAGCATTAAAATGTGTATAATAAACTACTTTTAACTGTGTGTTTGTGTATAGTTATTTATTAATTACAGTTTTATGTTTCTAAAATATAACATGATAATTTTTTGAAGAAAAATATTTTTTTGTTTTTTTTAACATGTAAGATAATAAATAAAATATTTTTCACTATGGGTTAACAATACTACTTTATTAATCCTTTCTCCAAAGGGTAAAACTGTGTAAACGGGTAAAACTTTTAATATGTTTCTAACATGTAATTTACTATAGAACCAAATTGAAGCAAGAATCTGAAGAAATAGAAAAGGAGTTTCAGGTTGGATTAAGATTAAACAATCACTATTCAATTCACTAATTTTATTCCACAATAAATTTGTATAAATGATTAATTTTTTACCAACAGAACATGTACACCAAAATTATAGGTTCCCTTACAAGAATGAGGTCGTCATAAATTTTGCTTAAAGATAATGGAATTATAGATTGTAAATAAAAAAACCAGGCACAATTTTTATGTAAAAAAGAGAACGTCAACCAATTAAATATCAATAAGTTGTACATACAATAATAACTATTGATTATTTGTTGCTTCACGTGGTTGATACCAAGTTGCACAGGCTGGCCTTACTGGTGGGCGCATTGAAGACCACCGGGTCCTCCCATATGCATTTCTTCATCTTCATAAGCTTCGCCTCTGGCACCATCTCTACGTTCATTAGGATCATAGTCATGCAAGTCTACTTCTTCAACATCTTCTCCTGACGGTATTTTCACATCAGGTCTAGGAGGAAGTAACATTTCTAATTCCTTAAAAAAAAATAATAACAGTAATAATTTCATCGTATTACACCATGTAACAGTAAAATATCTTTTAAACTTTGATTACACTTGACAATTCCTCACTTGTTTTTTTTAGAAGTCACCAGGGAGGTCAACACCTTATAACAACTTCCTTCTACAGTTACTATACAAACCTGGCACACCTTCAGTTTTTCTTAAGATGTTATTAAAATATTGTATGTGTGTGTGTGTGTGTGTGTAAACGAACTTTATGATCAGAGCTAAAATTGAGTTTAAACCATCTGAAAAAAATTGATACTGAAGAGATCACAGCTGTTAGTTGCCATGGCTCCCTTGGTTAGTTACAACTCATACAGATTCTATTCTTTCACTAATGTTAAAGCCTAATCTTAAAACTGTCAGTCTTGATTCACAGTTTCTATTTGACCTGCTAAATTTTAATGACCACAACTTTACCCCCTCTTAAAACCCAATTTTCAAATATTTTGTTGCTGTTTTACGCTTTCAACTAAATCAACATAATCTCATAAACATGAAATCTTATTTATTGTTTCAATATTCATTAACAGTTTAAACCTATTATTAAAAAGAGAAAAAATATGAATATTAGTTTTTTGGTATTCTATTTCTGATCCTCCTAACTTTATTTAACAAGTTGACTGCCATGGTGGTGACTGACACCGTATTTTTCAAAAGGTCTTCATGGTCCACCCATGACCAACAATGTAGACCAAACTTTAGTTCATCACACAAGGATGTTGGGCACATTCACGATGTATTTAAACATGTGATGTGTTCGACACGACCCCTGTGTGTTCCTGCAACTTGGTGTTCAGAAATTTTTTTTATTTACACTTCTTTGTAGAGCATTACGTTTTAGAATAGTGTTACCTTTAATTTGATCCTAAATAAATTCACCTAAAAATATTAAACAATTCAAAATTAGAAACTAAAAACTTTACAAAAATATGTTGTTATTGTTCATGACGAGCTGGTTGTTAATCCCTTATTACACTTTGAAATCACTTGTGATTAGACATTCTATTAATATAAGTTGTTAAATTTTCAACTTACATTTGGAGGAAATTTATTTGATTTACGACTTCAATTTCAAAGTCTATTAAGTAAAAACTTCAATTTAAAACATACTTATATTGAAATGATGCAAACATAAATGTAAGCAAACGCGCAGATTATATTTACATTGTAATTATTCAAGAAAAAATATATTCAAACAAAAATGCAATTGTAGTGAAAATGTAAATTGTTTATCTCTAAAATACGAGAGAAAAATCTAATAACTATATTTGTTATTTAAAAATATCTATAATATTGTGAAAATACGTTCTAGTATATATTAATACTTAAAATTTATATTGAAAAAAAAATACAATTAAAGTGTTAACATTTTGCATTCATTTGGAAGGTTGGCCTTGAATAGGGAATACGTAGTAAACCTGACGTGACTGATGTAGCACCTCGTAGTACAAATATTTACATCGGTCCATGATGGTCACAGGTGTTAGATGACATTATAAAATAAACCAGTTTAACCCATTCTATCCTAGCGTTACCATATGGTCACAACGAACATGCTTCAGAAAATGAGGACGTAATTTTAGGTTATGTGTGATTTCGGTTGGTAACACTGATCAGTCTACACACAAAGGTCTAGTTTATAACCTCAAATGGTTAGTGGTGCTCAGAACTGTGTACAAGTGCTTCATCAGTGCCTCTACTTATGGACAACAACCAATGGGTTTGTTTCACCATGTCAATTCGATTTGAGTGATACTATTTGAATATAAATAAGCCTAAATCTACATGAAATGTAATTAGTATTAGTTACATGATATTTTGGTGTAGTAATGATGAAATAGTTTTCCTTTAGGTGCTAGCAATCAAATATTTTATTTTGATGTTACCATATGGTAACGCTAGGACATTCCACTACCAAGTGCGATCTCTTGGTTTGGATTGTCAAAATTACTTTTTTTTATTTCAGACGAGGATTTACTCTTCAAGATGCCATAGATTTACTAGAGGCAAACGATGCAGATGAGAGAGAAGTAGAGGGAATTTTTATAGCCCCGCCAGAGAGTGCAGTTCTTACGGACGAGGACTCTGGTGATGAAGATTCAGAATTAGTCGATAATCTATCCGGAAAACAACTATTAGCTACAGCAGAGATTAGATACAATCGAAATAATGATGAATTGGTGGATGAGAACGAGGAAAATGATGTTGACGCGGATAAGATTGACACTGAAGAGGTAGGAAACTCAGAGGTTCAACCTACTGCACAAGAAGGCAGTGTAAATAAAACTGATTTTTTGCGTGTGGAAAATAATAATTCTACTGAATGTAATATCGAGACTGAAGAGATAGGAAATTCAGAGGTTCAACCTAATGCACAAGAAGACATTGTGGATAGAACGGATTGTTTACATGTGGAAAATAGAAATCCTACCAAAAGTTTTATTTTGAGAAAAAGTTATGTTACAAGTAATCAAAGATGAATATGTTAGGGAATTAGCAAAAAAAAGGAATTTGCAAAGAAAAAAAAATAAGAAGAATTTAAGCCCTCCAAAAAAAAGTTGGGTTGAAGGAGATGTCCAGGACAGGAATGCAGCTTTTCCCACTGCTGATTTCAGCAAATATAAGGATTTTTCTGCAAGTGACCTGTTTGAGCTTTTTTTTGACGATGAAATATTTCATCTCATAGAGGAATAGACACAACGCTATGCCCTTTTCAAGAACTGTCCAGACCCCAATATTACTATTAACAATATAAAATGTTTTTTGGCTGTTCTGGTTTACATAGGCTAAAAGGTACTACCGGGGAAAAGGTTTTACTGGAATTCACAACCGGACCTACAACAAGGGTTTATATCAAGTGCGATGAGAAGAAACAAGTTTGAAACTATTATGAAATTTCTACACATAGCCGACAATAACAATCCCAATTTGCAAGACAAAATGTGGAAGCTTAGGCCTTTGATAGATAAAATCCAAAAGAAAAATTTGGAACATTTTGTCCGGTACAGGATTTGAACTATGATGAAAGTATGATAGAATATTTCGGCCGACATGGCTGTAAACAGTGTATTAGAGGAAAACCAATCCGTTTCGGTTATAAGGTTTGGTGCATAAATTCTCCTAATGGTTACCTTATTAACTTCGACGTTTATGAAGACAAGTCCTTGGCAATACCAACTGATTACCAATTTACATTTGAAAAATCAGCAGCTCCACTTTTATATTTACTTGACACCTTTCCAGCGGAAAAATCTGAACTACCATACAGAATATACATTGATAACCTCTCTTTACTAATTTCCGATGATTGAAATACCTTCTTGGGATCGGATACAGTGGTATTGGAACGATCCGTGATAACCTCATACCGACATGTTGCCCACTCAAGAAGAAAAAAGAAATGACAGAAACAGAACGAGGATTTTACGAATATGCTTTATGTAAAGATGATGGAATTTTGCTATGAAACTGGCATGATAATGGCGTAGTTTCCATTGCTAGTAACGCATATGGTGTCCAGCCTGTGACTAAAGTAAAAAGATATTCCCAAGCAGAAAAAAAACACATTTATGTGGATCGACCAGCAGTTTTTGGTAAACACAATGAGAGCATGAGTGGAACGGATCGTATGGATCAAAACGTTGCTAATTATCGAATTAGTATTCGGAGCAAGAAATGGTACTGGCCCATCCTTACATGGCTGATAGACACCTGTGTCCACAATGCATGGCAGCTGCGAAGAAGTGCTGGAAATCTACAACCTCAGCTTGACCTTCGTCGAGAATTAGTAATAACTTACATCAAACGATTCGGCGAAGCTAGTAAGGGACCTGGGAGACCTGTTACATCCAAAAGATCAGTTTCCGATGGCAGGGTGTCTGATGACATAAGATATAACGGCATGGACCACTTAGTCGTCGCTACCCCACAAAAGTAGAGAAGAAGATGTGCCGGTGAAGGTTGCATTTCAGTAGGAAGAACCATGTGCAAGAAATGTGATGTAGGACTTTGCATTGAGTGTTTTTATATTTTTCACACTATAACTTACTAAGTTAGAACTAGGCCTAACAAAGTACCTGTACAAAAAATATTTGTTCCTGCTATAAAAACTAGTTCTATCCATTTTCCTTGATTCAATTATAGATTAGTTAAATGGTAGTGGAATGTCCTAACGTTACCATATGGTCACACCCTTTTTTGACCAATCAGCACAAATAATTTGTTCAAAAACATTACAAACCAACTATTTGGAGCTCTAATAAACAGTTTTAAGGGATATAATGGGTTAAATAAATAAAAATACTGGAAGACAAAATATTATTAGGTTTTGTCATTATTTAAACTAAAAGTACAACAAAAAACTGTGTTTGAGGGTATTGGGAAAACTCGTTGGCAGTCAATGTGTTAATTTACATTGGCTTAGGTTTCTATGTTCTTTGTTCGAAACACTTTATACTTAGAAAGTTTAAAATGACCAAATAACCTCTCACAATTCTAACCTTATCTTTATCACATGCCTTAAAAATTATTTTATTAAATAATTATAATCTTAAAAAATTTCAAGTATTATGTAAAAGGTGTAAGTTTTTAAAACAAAATATAATATAGCTTCCTATATCTACACACAGAAATATAATCCATTACCGAAAATAAAATTCTTATATTATACTAAAGACGGGAATTAGTTTTTAAAAAAAAGTTATTTACAGCCAATGAAGACATCTTACAAAACAGGTGTCTTCATTTAACAAAAACAATAACAATATTCATAAGTGCAACTAGGAGCAAGTGTTTAGATATTTATATTTTCTGTTGAACTGTATGAGTATAAACTAGTAGATCACAGTCAGTGTGAAAATGACAGATTTTTGTATTTAATGCTTCAAAGAATCATAAAGTACTATGATGAGAGTTCCGGATTTCATATCCTAATAGCTACATTCTCAATATGATTTGTTAAGAAACAGACCGCTAAGTCTGATTTTAAAAATTAGAATTTTTTTAATACATTATTGTAAGTTACATTCAAACCCATAATGGACACAGAAATTATCATCAGTGATAATTTACTACTAAGATAACAAAAAAACTCCTTTGAAATAATTATTTCACGAAACCGGAGGGTTAAAAACAGTTATGATTAAACACCAGTTGGATAAATTTATTTAACCATGTTTTTCTATTGTCAAGATAAATAAAAAATAGTAATACAAAAAAGTTTCATCTTTTATGTGCAATATATTTTGTATGCCATTCTTTAAGTAAAACATGAGTTAAAAGTTCAGTTATACTTAAATCATTCTTATCAAATTTAGAATGCAACTTCAAATTTGTACTTTGTACAAACAACTTGAAGTAATAATTACAACTGAAAATGACAATAATACAATAATACATTTTCAACTTAAGTTAGATTTAAATGATCAAATACTTAAAATAACTATAAACTTAAATCAGTTAAACACACTAACCTTTAATTTAAGCTCACTAGCAAAATGATTATTGGGAAATGTAACATCAAATTTAATGTACAAATTTCCTCTCACAAAAGGATTTTTATACTGAGGCATTCCTTCTTCATGGATTCCTTTGACATCACCTGCAATTATGTTACAGTTTTAATATTTTATTCAGATTTTCAAATATTAGCACACAAAAACTTTTTATTCCTTTAAGGTCTATGGTTACTTATCATACCATATAATATTATTGATTTACTTTTCATGTTGTCATAGACAATCCTGTTACATTTGTCACCAATTCTCTTACATCACACCTCTTAGCTTCAATGTTTGTTTTAAGAAATAGAAATACATTGCTAAAGAAATTTTTCAACACAAATGGGACTGGTTCACCACTTGTTACACACACACACACATATTGTAATCCGTAGATGAAATTATTTTTTTTAGTCACAGAACTAAATTTGAAGATGCTAATACTGTAATCAGTGAAAAGCTTCAACAAATGAATATAGTCAAATAAAATATTATTAATATTTATGAAATTGTTTTAATTAACTATAAATTGTTGAAAAATTAAAAACTACTTAGCGAATGAATTTGGAACATGACCGAGAGCAGTCCAGGACAGGTTTTGGTTCAGGCAACCTTTTAATTTTAAAAATATTTTAGTAATTCAACTGACAGGTTTACAAAATTACATGTAATGACTTCAACGCATTTTACATAGGAAAAACAACCAGATCATTTAAAATAAGATTTGAAGAACATTACAGAGCATTTAAAAATAAAAGTACAAAAGAATCAAATGTTGCAGCACACCTAATATCACATAAACATGAAATAACAAATTACGAAAATAACTTAACCACACTTGAAATAAATAATAACCCAATAGAACTAAACTCACTAGAAAAATACTACATTTATAAAAACATACACAACAATTGAATGAACCTACAGACGACATACTGTTCAAAAACATTATAAACACGGCTCAAGAAGAAATATGTATGAGAAATAAATAGACACATATAAAAAGATATCACACTATTGAAATATTCCGATCACAAAATACTCTTTATCAATCAAAAAAGAGAAAAAGGAAAGACTGAAGTGAACCACAGATGTCTATAAATATCCAAATGTCACAGATGTAGATTTATATTTTACGATATAGTACTATATGTTATTTGTATCTAGTTTCAAATAATCAATATTTATAGAACTTTGAAGTTTCAAAGCTAGAAATTAAAAGAAAATTGAGGCTAGAACAAAAAAATAAAGAAAAAGCAGATAAAAAACTTAAGTTTCATCATAAATTCTTCCTGAATGACAAATCTATTATCACGGTTTTCAAGCTCTTGAGATCCTTGATAATCCTCTTTATTCACCAGATCTTGCCCCACAGTTTTTTATGCAAAATGAGGGGACTACATTAGAAAGATAAGGAGACAAAAAACAAGAAATAACAATGAATATAAAAACATAACTATCAAGGATTTCCAGGGATGTTTTGAGAAATGGAAAGAAGATGGGAAGAATAGTATCAAGAATATTTTGAAGGGGGTCAAAATTTTATACACAATTTAAATGGCCTCAGTTTGCATATTTACTGGACACGGCTTATTTGGAAGAGACTGTAAAACTTGAGTCAAGAAAATTTAATATATAATTTATTGACAATTTATTTATAATAAATCCAAAGTACTATAAGAAGAAACTTTTTGAAAATAAAGAATTATAAAGACTTCCGTAATACGGAACCCCTATTTTCCGTATTAAGAGAATTTGCTCACAATAATAAGCATTAACATTACTTAATCATTACTATTGCAAGTAAAACTGTAATTACCTGGTTTGATAACTTGCCCAGCAGGATACGTCATAAGCAAGTCTCGGCCATCAAGGTGTTTTACAACTAAAGAAAACCCACACAAAGCTTCTGTTAAAGAAACTGACTTTGTCATGTATAGATCATCTCCTGAACGCTGGAATCTCTCATGAGGTTTTAATTGAAGAACAATAATCACATCTCCAGGCTCTATGTCTGGCTGAAAAACAAAGCAAAAGGATTTTCATTCTTTCAATATTTTTTTAACAGGGTATAATCTTGCGTATAACTAAAAATTAAAAAGTAGTTAACTATATAACCAAATATTATAAAAATTATAATACTTTCTTCCTAGTTCTATTAGTTAGTTGGTTTTTTCATGATTAGGTTAAGAGCAAATTTTGGCCTGGACAATCATGTTAAGTTATGGCATGACTGTAAGTTAGGCATGAATGACCGTACTGTTTACAGAAGTTCATTCTAGGGTTTTCTATGGATGTTTCTCTTTAAGTGTTTAGATAAAATAGCCTACAAATTATATTTTTTTATTGTGAAGAGAAGTGGAATAACAAAACTTTAGTATTTATAGCATTAATAAAATCAAACTGGACATTGAAGACATTTTATAAGAATCAGATTTTCTTTTAAAGAGTTAATGTATTGACAAGATATAGTGATACAAAACTAAGTGAATTACTTTATTCTTCATAATCACATAAACAACTGAGAAAATATGTTATCTATCTATGCTGTAAACATGCATAGCTCCTATATTAAACCTGACAAATATTTCCTGAAACTTTTATACTGTATTCATAATCTAATGTTCAAAATTAAACTTCAATTCAGTAAAAAAATAAACCGGACTTTTTTGCCCTACCTGTTGATCACCTTCTCCACGGAAATATATTTTCTGTTGTTCACGCATGCCCTTATCAACATGTACTTCAAGGATTTTTGTCTCACTTGTAACTTTCTTTCCTCGACAGGTCTGACAACGATCAGCTTCATTGATAACTTCACCTTTAACATAATTTAATACGGATAACTTTCTGCTTAAATGTATTTCAGTCCTAAAATTAAAAAAATATGCCAAAAGAAATCAGAATGCTATCTTAAATCTTATAAGTATATAAACAGTACTACCATTCAATGTTTATATATTTTCTTATGATATTGTATTTAATTTGAATTTATTAAAATATTTTAACAGGTAATATAACGAGCAAGACCTCTAATTATGTTATTTCAGTACACCCTTATTATGACCCTGGATACAACAAACACCTTGTTATAATTATCTGAAATACTATATGCCCAAATTACCATTGATTATTTATCTCCAACCCTCAATATAACTTGGTTATAACAAGCTATACTTAAACTCCCCAAAATATCGGTTTTAGGTTGAAACAAAACTTGGGATTTTTGAGTGAAAATAGATATATCCTGTGCATTAATATTAGAGAAAAATTAGTGTACTAAATTAGTAATGTTTCCGATAAAAAAGTTCCACCTTTTCAAAAAACTAGATCTTGCATGGTATGTTTTTCCACTCTTAATTCAGTTTCATTCCCTTCTCAGACCATGCAGTTGAGTTTAATGCTACATTATGTTTTCCTCTCTGTTTACAAGTTTTAATCGACTTACCCTGTGATGTTAATTGATTTCGATCAAATGAAAATTGAAGATGTTGATGAAAGTTTTTTCCACACTTGAAATTGATTTCAAAATCCACACTTTCCACAATCATATATTCATGTGATAAAATTGAACATCAGCATCAAAGAATCATTTACGTTTTGGAGCAAACGAAGGTTTAGAGAATAAGTTGCTTGATTGGTTTAATAATTAGATCATCCAAGATACAGATTTTTTATTGCTTTACAAAACAAAAGCAAAAGAACATTCTTTTCAACTATCTTCAAATGTTCTGATAAATAGCTAGATATTCAAATATGGAAATAACATTTCCCCACAACCTGTTTCTGAGGAAGCGACTAAAGTAGATGAAACGTGTGTCAACAGGGTGTCTAGTAAAATAGCTTGAAGAAATTCCCTGAGTTTTCCCTGACTTTTCCTCTTTTAGATGTCTATAGAAAGCCCAGTTTACATTGGGCCCATCCATTGATATCTGAAGGATCTTGGATAAATCCAGACTTTGAACACCTTTTAAGAACGAATTGAGTAACTATTTTGCTTTTGGGTTATTGTGGAGTTTCCTGAACCGGGCCTATATTTGCATGAGACATTAAAAAACATGTAAAAAAGCTGTTTTCATGGATTTTTTTAGGCCTGGAAACATTATTTTTTCTTTAATTAAAGTTGGGTAAATTTTTCGGCGCGGATGTAGCAGTTGTAAAGCGGCTGCCTGCCTCGTGGAGGGATACATGACGTCACAAAGCTCTGACGTCACGTAACTAGCACACCGTTTAGCGTTTTGGCATAATTTTTATTTTAATGAAAATAGCCTTTTTACATGTTTCGGAATGTTTCAAGCAAATATAGGCACGGTTTATAGAACGTTGCATACTAATATGTAGCTGTTTTAGTAATTAAAACCTAAGCACTCTACCTTACTAAGCACTCTACCTACCTTTTACAATTATGAAACTCGCGCTCACATATCATTTGTTTTGCGATAGTAAGTCACAAAATTACTCACAATAACGAAACAAACACTGACAATGCACTCACAAACACTATTCTTCGCAAAAAACAGAAAATATTGCATCCAACAGTAAACACATATTTTTCCTTACACTCCCTCCAAAGAAATGACTACCGCTACTTTTCGAGTGCAGCCAACCTTCCAAACAATAAAATATTACGTTCTGTTTTTGTGTTATACATATTGAATTTTATATAAAAGCAAAAAACTGCCTTAAGAATTTAAAATTTAAGAACTGAAAGAAGTTTATAATAATATTATTATTATTAATTCGTAATACACAACTGCCTTAAGAATTTAAAACTTTAATACTGAGTTTATTTTTATAATACAGAGGAACATTGTTACTCTTAACAAAATTTAATGATGTAATAATATAGCAGCTGGAAAGGAAATTAGAGACGGAATTGTATCTGTAATTCGTGTTACACAACTACCTTAAAAATTTTAAACCTAAATGCTGAGTATTTTTTAAATAATGCAGTGCAACAGGGTTACATTTAAGCACGGAACAAAATAAAATGATTTATAAAAACAGTACGATGTATTGATGCATAATAGCAGCTGGAAAGGAAATTATACGGACTTTCATTTGTAATTCGTGTTACACAACTGCCTTTAAAATTTAAGTACTGTTTTTTTTTAATATAACACAGTAAAACGCATATTATTTACTTTATTTTATTGTTACTTTGAAGCACGGAATAAAATAAATGATTTTAAAACAAAGACAATCACATCAATGTAATAATACTTTATTCCCATAAAGGGTACTCGATCTGAACCAATACTTGCAATATATCGGAAATGAATGTAAAAATCTCACGGATTATCATCTACAGGACCCGAGGCGGAAATTAATCAATTCCGTTCCTTATTAAAACCAACTAATGAATCGGTTCCGTATCGAAGCGAACTAATTAATGTATTGACCAATCAGAAAGCGCAACACAAATAGTTCCCGCTTATAACCGCTCACTTGTAATACATCTGATCTGAAACTGTAGTTTCATCCAAAATGGAGAGCATTAATGTTCCATCAATATTCGAAGTTAATGAGTGTGATGGTGTAATGCAAAATATAGTGCCCGCATGCAGTGAAGTGTGTATATTGGACCAATGGGACACTATTCGCTGGTCTGAAGCTGATGTGTTAGATTTTCTCGTGTCACATGGGGTAATTAACCAAACAACCACATGTACTAGATGTGGTACTGTTGTTGGGCTTGTACGTAGCAACATGATGTTCAGATGTAGACGCAATGTGCCTATTAAGAGGCGGGCAAAAAGGCGATGCACGTTTAATGTATCCGCATGTGCAGGAACCTTTGTTGGGGGTACCCACCTTAGCCCTCAAGCCATCCTCAATCTGGTCGCCACGTTACTAATTCTAAACCCACCAAGACAGGAATATTTGGTTATGCACCTTAAAGTCACCTCTAAAACGGTCGTAGAATGGTATTCTTTTACCCGAGAGGTATTTATCTACCACTGTGTAAAATCAACTTCACCCATAGGTGGTGTGAGCAAAGTTGAGAAGATTGACGAAGCCAAATTTGGCAGGAGAAAATATAACATATATCATTTTTTATGAATAATGTTTTGGCCTGACTAAAGTGAATTAACAGTAAAATTTGTTTGTTTCTGTCAAAATTTTTTTAAAAATAATGTTTGACTTGAGGAAACAAATGAAACTATTTAAAAACATTCTCTGATCCCGATAAAAAGCAATGAAGTTCCCCTTATGACAAAACAATCTTTATAAATATAAATAGTGCTGATGAGACAATCAGATTGAATCAATGCTACGTGATGTTTACAAATCTTTGGTGTTCAAGTATATCGATCTGTTACTTTGATTTTTTCTATATATCGAAGTTAGATTTTCACATTCATTTCCGATATATCGCAAGTATTGGTTCAGATCTAGTAACCTTTACGGGAATCAAGTATTGTTACATTGATGTGATTGTCTTTGTTTTAAAATCATTTATTTTATTCCGTGCTTCAAAGTAACAATAAAATAAATTAAATAATACGCGTTTCACTGTGTTATATTCAAAAAAAAAGTATTGCTTTTAATAAATTAACTTATTTTACAGTATGAACTATTATTACATTGAAGTTATTAACTGTTTTTATGAATCATCTTATTTTGTTCCGTGCTTTAAAGTAATCCTTTTGCACTGCATTATTTAAAAAAAATACTCACTAATTGGTTTACAATTTTTAACATAGTCGTGTAATACGAATTACAGATACAAGTCCGTATAATTCCCTTTCCAGCTGATATTGTGCATTTAATAAATTTACTTATTTTAACACTATGAAGTATTATTACATTTAAGTAATTGACTTTTTGTTATAAATCATTAAATTTTGTTAAAAGTAACAATGTTCCACTGTATTGTAAAAATAAACTCTGTCAGGGTGTCTAGTAAAATAGCTTGAAGAAATTCCCTGAGTTTTCCCTGACTTTTCCAGGGTGTCTAGTAAAATAGCTTGAAGAAATTCCCTGACTTTTCCTCTTTTAGATGTCTATAGAAAGCCCAGTTTACATTGATATCTGAAGGATCTTGGATAAATCCAGACTTTGAAGAACGAATTGAGTAACTCTTTTGCTTTTGTGTCTGTAAGGAACACAGAACCAAAATATCGAGCTTTCACTTCATCCGTCTCTGCATCCCAATACCTAACACTCAAATCCATTTGGGTTCTTTGTGATATAATTATGTCAGTAACAGGTCTTTAATATAATTTGATAAACCGATTACAACACTATAGGAAATGTTATCTTTTCCCAATCTCATGTTCTGTGCAATGGTGCTATCAGGGAACATCCTTAGAAAGAGGCACACTACCTTCTGCATTGCGTAAAGAAGTGTTGCATTACTAAATTCACGCACCATATAATCTCTGCTTCAGTCACTTTATCTTTTAGTTTATATTTATCCTAAGGAAGGAGGGGAGGCAATGACGACATCAGCATGACGCGCTTGCCAGCTACGGCAATGAAAACTGGAACCTTCCATGTTGAAATAAACAGTGTAAAAATAATCACCGTCAAATAAAACACATACTATCACGAGTCTAGACAAATAGCTGGCTACGAATGTTTACACAGCGTTCTGTGTGGTCAGAAACAGACTGAGTTATCTGTTATCCCCACCTGTCCATATGATAACAGAACCACTGCGCACCCCAAGGTCACGGTCCAGGCTAAAACCTCCCAGCTGTACCAACTCGACACGTTTAATATTTATTGACATAAGTCCTGAAGTCATAGCATTGGGCTTATCAAATAAATAATGGGCATCTAAATAAAGAAGTGTTATTTCCTGACTGCCCTGCCCCTAAACCGCTGGCTTACAATACCAAATATTCGAGAGCAATGGCCACTAGTTTTGTTTCTAATCAAAATAAATATTTTCCCGATTTTTTAAAATATTCCCTGACTTTTCCCGGTTTTCCCTGTCACTAGACACCCTGTCTGTATTCTAAAGGCAGTTGTGTATTACGAAATAATAATATTATTATTTTACATTTGTTTGCTTCTATAAAAACCTCAATATGTATAACACAAAAAATTAACGTAATAATATTTTATTCTTTGAAAGATTGGCTACACTACTGACATCGCGGTAATCTCATTTTATTGGAGGGAGTTTGATGAAAGAACGGTTACAAGTGCAATTATTTGTGTGGTGCTTTCTGATTGGTCTAGACATGAAATAGTTCGCTTCGATACGGAATAGATTCAGTGGTTGGTTTTGATAAGGAACGGATTTGATTAACTAAGATTTTATAAATCATTTAATTTTATTCCGTGCTTCAAAGTAACAATGTTTCACTGTGTTATATTAAAAAAAAAAAAAACATCGCGCTTTTAATAAATTAACTTATTTTACAGTATGAAGTATTATTACATTGAAGTTATTTACTGTTTTTATAAATCATTTTATTTTGTTCCGTGCTTAAATGTAACCCTGTTGCACTGCATTATTTAAAAAATACTCAGCATTTAGGTTTAAAATTTTTAAGGTAGTTGTGTAACACGAATTACAGACACCAATTCCGTCTCTAATTTCCTTTCCAGCTGCTATATTATTACATCATTAAATTTTGTTAAGAGTAACAATGTTCCTCTTTATTATAAAAATAAACTCAGTATTAAAGTTTTAAATTCTTAAGGCAGTTGTGTATTACGAATTAATAATAATAATATTATTATAAACTTCTTTCAGTTCTTAAATTTTAAATTCTTAAGGCAGTTTTTTGCTTTTATATAAAATTCAATATGTATAACACAAAAACAGAACGTAATATTTTATTGTTTGGAAGGTTGGCTGCACTCGAAAAGTAGCGGTAGTCATTTCTTTGGAGGGAGTGTAAGGAAAAATATGTGTTTACTGTTGGATGCAATATTTTCTGTTTTTTGCGAAGAATAGTGTTTGTGAGTGCATTGTCAGTGTTTGTTTCGTTATTGTGAGTAATTTTGCGACTTACTATCGCAAAACAAATGATATGTGAGCACGAGTTTCATAATTGTAAAAGGTAGGTAGAGTGCTTAGTAAGGTAGGTTTTAATTACTAAAACAGCTACATATTAGTATGCAACGTTCTATAAACCGTAAAAATTATGCCAAAACGCTAAACGGTGTGCTAGTTACGTGACGTCATGTATCCCTCCGCGAGGCAGGCAGCCGCTTTACAACTGCTACATCCGCGCCGAAAAATTTACCCAATTAAAGAAAAAATAATGTTTCCAGGCCTAAAAAAAAGCATTTCCATGAAAACAGCCTTTTTACATGTTTTTGAATGTCTCATGCAAATATAGGCCCGGTTCAGGAAACTCCACAATAACCTGCTTTTGTGTCTGTAAGGAACACAGAACCAAAATATCGAGCTTTCACTTCATCCGTCTCTGCATCCCAATACCCAACACTCAAATCCATTCGGGCTCTTTGTGATATTTTGTTTAAACTTTCATCAAAGCCAATTACATAGTTAGAATTTGAATTTAATGATGTCAGTAACAGATCTTTAATATAATTTGATAAACCGAATACAACACTATAGGAAATTTTATCTTTCCACAATCTCATGTTCTGTGCAATGGTGCTATCAGGGAACATCCTTGGAAAGAGGCACACACTACCTTCTGCATTGCGTAAAGAAGTGTTGCATTACTAAATTCACGCACCATATAATCTCTGCTTCGGTCACTTCATCTTTCAGTTTATATTTATCCTAAGGAAGGAGGGGAGGCAATGACGACATCTGCATGACGCGATTGCCCGCTACGGCAATGAAAACCGGAACCTTCCATGTTGAAATAAACAGTGTAAAAATAATCACCGTCAAATAAAACACATACTATCACGAGTCTAGACAAATAGCTGGCTACGAATGTTTACACAGCATTCTGTGTGGTCAGAAACAGACTGAGTTTACCTGTTATCCCCAAACGTCCATATGATAACAGAACAACTGCGCACCCTAAGGCCACGGTCCAGGCTAAAACTTCCCAGCTGTACCAACTCGGCACATTTAATATTTATTGACATAAGTCCTGAAGTCATAGCAATGTGCTTATCAAATAAATAATGGGCATCTAAATAAAGAAGTGTTATTTCCTGACTGCCCTGCCCCTAAACCAGCCCGCTGGCTTACAATACCAAATATTCGAGAGCAATGGCCACTAGTTTTGTTTCTAATCAAAATAAATATTTTCCCGATTTTTTAAAATTTTCCCTGACTTTCCCCTGAATTTTCCAGAATCTTAAAATTCCCTGACTTTTCCAGGTTTTCCCGGTTTTCCCTGTCACTAGACACCCTGGTCAATAATTAGCTTAAAGTATTCAAACCTTACAAATCCAAAAATGCTGAAAAACCCTTTTAATATTAATGAAACCGGTATGTTTTAAAGACTCTTGACTTTAGAGGGATTAAGTGAATTGGTGGAGCCAAGAGCATAGCAAAACTGTCATTTTGCTTTATAAAGCATGTAGCACAGGAAAAAAACTTACGATATAAAATTTCCAAAATCTTAAATTTTTAAATAATGTCAACATATTAAAATTACCCAGCGTTTATACTCACATTATAGAGCTTGGATCAATGAGTCTTTGTTTAGAAAAGTAATATAAAAATAATAATTGGCAGACCTTTCATAAAAAAAAAAAAAAAAAAAAAAAAAAAACAGTAATAAGTGAATTAACTGACAGTAACACAATGAAAACAAGTAAGGATGCATATAAAAATATAAATTACCAGGCGTATTAAATAGTTCAGGTATTTTTATGATAGCATGATATAGATTCTAGGAAGAATGTGTTAATGAAGGAAGGATTCTAAAATTATTTTCTAGTTGACTAAAAATAATTGTCTCTTGTAACCTAGCAACTATTGCTCCTTTTTCAATATTTGATTTGTTCAAATAATCTTGAAAGCTTTATCTTAAAATGCAATAAGCATAGTGGCACTATAATTATAATTAACACAATGCCAAATAACTACAATCGTATTGTAAATAAACTCAAACAAGAATAATAAATAATATTAGAAGTTGAGTAAGTCACCTTAACTAACTTTGTGATATTAGTTTTTATTCGTGTTCTGTGGCATTTGTTTATTGCCAATTGTATTAAATTAATTTTACCTTACTAAAAGGTTTTTATGATTTAGTTGAACATGTATTTGTGTAATGTATAAAGCTGAATTCCTACAATCAAATAATAGTAAGTTATTAAACCTACACTGAAATCAACAATTTCATTTAATAAGTTTATTTTCATGTATACTTGAGAAACTCTTCAAAATGACAATTTTCATTTTGCACTATTATTTTCTTGTAAAGTTTTAAAATTCTATAGAGATAATAGCGAGACCATTATGAAAAGCTATGGTAAATCAAACTATGGCAAATAGTTATCCCTGTACCCTGTTTGGATAAGGCAGAACTTATATTTTTACCAGTTCTTTGTACACTTTCAAAGAAATTTTATCTTAAAGAGATCCCATATAAGCTAATATAAATCCCAAGGTATCACATAATTGATAGATTATTTATAAATTACGCCACCAAAAATACAAATTTAATACATAGATAAATTTCACAATTACTATGTGATTTAAATGTAATTCACATAAGTTTATAACTCCCTTGAAGCAAAACCTAAAAATCCACCTTACACTAACACTTCTAACTCAGATTGTCTTTCCTCTAAAGAAAATAAATTTTACTGAAAAAACTGAAGCCTTCTATTCAAAAGTAAACAGCTTTCTAATATTAAAATCTTGAGGTTTTTTAACGTTTAAGGCACTGAATATTAGCTATACAATGTAAATAAATAACCCTAAAATTATAAAATCATTATATTCTACATTTAAAGATTAAATTACTTTTACTTTACTATAAAAACCATTAACAAAACCATTTTATTTTAATCTTAAAGGGAAAATTTTTTTAAAGTTCAACATAATTACGCCAATTAAACAAATGTAGTATTCAGACAATATCTCTCAAAACCAGATGGACTTAAATCGCTTCTGTTTAATTTTAAGATTGTTTTGCGAGTTACTGTGAGATTTTCATATTTGAAACAAGCAGATTGAATATTTTCCAAATGTAAAATGAAAACGTATTAACAAATGATAAAAAAATTCCCATCTATATTCTTAGAACTTCTAAATAATGTTACTACAATATCATTGACATTTTTTTATACAAATTAGTGATATGAGTCTTACCTTCTCCTTGACAATCAGCACATCTAGACTGTAACTGTTGCGACATTCCAGGCCCTAGCTGTCTGTATGTTACCTTGATACCACATCCCCGGCATGAACGGCAAGTATACACTTTATCGAATTTTGATCCTTTTCTGAAAACAAATTTATTTTAAAACATAAATAAACTACTACAAGCAGTACTTCTATCAACCGTTTTAAAGATTACCGTGGTAAATTAATATTTATAAAATAATACGTTAAACAGTTTTATTCTTCATTAATTAGCTACAATTATTAAACTTTTTTCTTTTTGGTTGATGAAAATATTTCTTTAGCTTATAATTTTAATTTAATTAATTTTATTTTTGGCATGCACAAGATTATGAATATGTTGCTAATAAAACCTTGTCCATTTCATTTAATTGCATTTCTTTCTTTTAATGAATAAAGATACAAATTTCAGATACAAAAGTCAGTTAAAATTACATAACTTTGCATAACTTCTAAATTAAAGGATATAAGAAAAAGTAAAAACTTAAATTGAAAAAAAACTAAAATTTAAAATAAAATAACATCTAAAAAGAATAGTAAAACTTACAGAATGTTGATGCAAAAACTGTTTCTAAAAAAATTATCTAATTGACTAAATTTCAAGTTATTGAATATACCATTAAATTTAACTTACCCATTACAAGTTGCGCAGATAACATTTTTACTAAGTTGAAGTTTAGCAGTTTTTCCATTATATAAATCTTCTAAAGATACTCTGGAAAAAAAATAAATGAAAATATTTTTTTATTTAATACACTGTCATATTTTTATTTTTAAATAAATTAATTATTACATGAGAATCTAAAGTACATTAAAATCCATATATAACATAGTTAAGAAAGAACACAAAGTCCCTGAATAATAAGATTGATCATGGACCATATATTTTATGAAGGATATTCAGAAAGTCAAGTCCAATTTCTTATAAAAAATAAACCACCATAGACTTTCTCCAAAAGTTATTTTTCATTCAATTACATATTCCCAATTTTTCTACATAGTTTCCATATCTGTTAAAGTATTTTTCATCATGTCACAAGCTTTTGTATGTCGAAATCATAGAAGTATATGAAGATAACCATTCTACAACGTCTTCATTGACTTTATCTATTTATGCATATTTTTATACAAAGTTGTTGTCGTCTTATTTGAAAGTTTTAAAGCTTAAGATGAAATTATATATCTTTTGTCTTCAAGAATTATTCTGTCAATGGCATTTACCAAATCTGTGATAACTGTGGTTGTGGTTCATTATGGAGATTTTCGTGACTTTAAGTGAAAGCTCTCATTCATTTACACACTTTACGTGTCAATGAACTTCTACTGTAGAATCCCCCTTTATTACCAATAACCGAACGGCTGAATGTATTTCAGTCACTGGGATTTTAAATTATTTGAATTGATAGACTTCAATGGGCTGGTTAATGGTTTGTAAACAACATACTGCAAAAATATTGTTGTTTTTATCGATCTGGTTGAGAAAGGGGCCATAGTTAGCAAAGGAAGTGATTGCTTTTGGTTGTCCCATTATTTAGAGTTCAACTACGTATCTTCCTAATGGAAGAAACAGGACCTGCTCCATATCCAGTTACAGTCTTGTTTATAGTGGAGATACCTTTGACAAATTTTTACCACCTTTTGAACAGATGATAATTAGAAACTTTAGTGGTAGTTCAGAGGTTGTTCTTTGTATAAATATCTGATTTCCAGATATAGTGGCTATATTATTTCAATCAAAAATTTATACTAAAGTATAACTAATGTCTACTTATTATAAATAAAATTATACTTCTACTTACTTTAAAGGATGAATTGTGTCCTCGCCTCTTCTGCATGACCGCATACCTCCTAATCCTCCCATTCCAAAAAACCCACCTCGCATGAAGTGTGAAAGAAAATCATCATGACCAAAGCCTGGCCCATCATGACCACCTTCTTGAAGTGCTTTTAGTCCAAACTTGTCATAAGTGGAACGTTTTTTTGAATCTGACAAAACTTCATAAGCAAATGAGATTTCCTTAAATTTATCTCCAGCTTCTGGATTTTTATCAGGGTGAAATTCTTTTGCTAGTTTTCGGTATGCCTGTAATAAAAAATTATTTATATTATGTAAAGCTCATAATATTGAAAGACTTGTAAATTTAAATCATTTAAAAAAAGATTATTGTAGATTAAATCTTAATTTATTTGAATTTAAATATTTAGATGATTCAAATACCCTTTAATAACATACATTTTCATACATAACTTGTATCAAAATTATACAACTTTGAGTGATCAAATATGATCACTCCACATCATATCTTTTTCATTTCAAGTGATGTGGATTGCTTGAGTTGTGCTTTATTAATTTTGTGAAAAGTGAATCTGTGAAAAGTGACCTTACTAGTGAAATTAATTATAACATTCAAGTTATAATTAAGTTGTAGGGGTTTTGATGTTCCACCTCCTCACATTACTCATTTGAACTCTAAATATAAGGACTCTTTGTTTTTCATAGCATAACAGGCTTGAATAGGGCAACATACTAGTTGTTAAAAAGTTGCAGTAACTAAATAAACTTGACTCGATATTCAACAATTTTATCATTTATGCAATACTTGTTTTAAGTGATCAAATAAACACATATAACATTCAAGTGTGTAGCGATAAACACAAACTAAACGAATATTTTGTGCCCTTTAAATCTACTCTTCAAATTTTCAGTAGGTATTTTACTAAACATTCCTAACCAACCTAAGTTAAATAAGTTTTACTAAACCTCGTCTCTTTATAATTTTGCTTTGTTTTAAATTAAATGCAGAATTTGGGCTGCTTCTATTAATTACCGAAGATGATCTCCTGGAATTGTTATTATTTCAGATTTGTTTAAATTAATTGTTAATTAATGAAAACAAAATAATGGAAATTAGTGTTTCATTTTAATACTAAAAAATGTTTAATATTTTTTATACATTTCTCATTTATGTATGTTCCACTACTGAAATTTATACATCAGTTATGATGTGAAATTGTTTCCTGCCACAAACTTTACATTTGAGAGCAAATAGCGAAATAAGTCCAGTAAAAACCTGCAACAGGATCTTACAAACTACAAATGTTCCAATTTTTAATATACTCATCTTTATTTCTGTTAGGAATATTTCTATATATTTGAGTAAATTTTTCTGCCTTTCCTAACATTACAATATTTTCTTCTGTTGATGGGTTTGGAATAACTCAATTTCCAAAACTTAAATTGTACTCTACGATTTAAAGTAATCTACAATAAATTCAAAAGTATGATTTAAGGATTATCGTGACAGAGGAAAACATTGTAGTAATGTTAGGAAAGGTATGGAAATGTACTTAAAGATATATAAAATGTTACCATTGCAGCACCACATTAAAATAATTTAGTCTATTTTAACATATATTTTGCTTTTTGGTAGTAATTGGAAAACAAGGTCTTTTAAATGGACTAGAGCTGAAAACCTCTTGGTATAGATATTTTTTTTATTTACCAAAAGAAAGGTTGAATAAATCAAGAAATATTTAGCAAATGGTTTGAAAAAAATTTATTTCAAAAGTCTACAAACTTACACTAGAAAGGTATATTGCTGATTGGCAATGACCTGTCTCACTCGGAATAAAATAATGAAGATAAGAACATCAAAATTTTTAAAAATTTTACCCCCCATTCAAAAGATTTTATCCAACCAATGTAGTAGAACATAATTGCTTCAATGAAGAAAAAAAACAAAAAAACCTACATTCAATTTTTTAAAAAATTTTGGGAAGATTACACATTTTTTGTAAATCATTTATAAGATAATTACTGTTTGAAAGTCAGTTTAGCAATCTCTATCAGCCAAGTCCTAGAGAAAAATTTGGCAAACAGAAAATACTTTGTTAAAACCTGCAGAGGAAGAAGGAGAGGGTTCTGTCTGTAATTTAGTGAAATCCATTACTAGAGAGTAGGAGTAACAAAGGAAACCTTTTCAAGTGGCATAATTATGATACTAAATATCTAGCTTTGATAATATTTGTGTAGAGTAGGGACATATCGTTAATAGTTACAATATTAAAAGTTTTTATTTGATTTCAATGTAACAGAAAGGTGATCCTTTTTAAGACTAAAAACTAATTAATCTTTGCAAAGAAATTTAGACTACAAACACTGAAAACCATATCAGTTGGAACAATGACAAAAATTGAATAAACATTTTCTAATATTGTATCTCATTTCACCGGAGTCCTTTTATATACAGTAATACCCCAGACTTACATGATAGGTGGGACCGGGTAAGTCGAATTCGCGTAAGTCGGGGTATAATTTTACATACAATCACATAGGAATCATGTTTAATTTGGACCAAAGACTAAATAAACTAAAAATTTAGAAGAAAAATGTGTATGTATAAAATTCTTAAATACACAATGCAAAAAAAAATTTATAGTACAAATTGCAAAGAAGTAAGTAAAAAGAAGTTATTTTGACATAGAAGGCTTCATAAAATCTAGTAAATTCATTTGACGAATAGAAGATTTTTTTCTTCTCACGCAGAATTACCTCGTAACTCGCTAATTTTTTTTGTTTTGTCGCAGAAATACGCTCATTGTTGAAGTCTATGATTTCCAAAATTTGTAAGCCTTGCTCAATTAAACTAAGGCCTTTTGTCATATTTCCAACCGTCATTTCATCTTCTATGTCAACTGGGTCTAAAGAATCAGAATCTGCGTTTTAAAG